>JARKID010000046.1:600000-790037 GCA_029449255.1 Mycena polygramma
AGTGAACAAAAGAAACCGGGACGACCACAGAACTGGTGCAATTGCATGGGGCAGCGGCGTCTCGTCCTCCCTTACTATCGCATTGTCTGAGCCAGTCAGTGACACCGACCACGTCGGATATCACCATGCCTTTGATGTCGAAGCGCTAAGAACAGCTTTTACATTCATTGCACCGGAAGCCGGAGACGCGTTGGCTGTCGATCCGACTGGTAAGACTGGATTTCATTGCTTCAAGCCTGACCCAGTTTAGGCGACCGCGCTGCTCTGGTCACAACCGGCCAGACCAACTCCTTTCTCCGCATCTACGATATCCGCACGCAAAATGGCACGGCGATGCAAGTACAATCCTTAGAACCGTTTGACGAAAAAGCAAGCCGCGAGGTGAATAGTATGGCGTTCAGTCCGGACGGTATATATCTTGCTCTCGGACGGTCCGTACTCCTCAACTTCCCATGTTCAACCTGCTGAACGCAAGGAACAATTCCAGGGCTGACAACTGCACCCACGTATACGATTCCCGAATGCTGAAGGGAGGAATGCTGCAGCGAGGTGTATTGTACAACTTCAGGCACTCAGCAATGGACATCCCAAACCACTTGTTCTTTGGTGTCGTCGGCGTCCGTTGGGCTGCAAGTTGCTCAAGTCGGTTGGGTCTTGTGACCGGGGGTAACGATGGTGCACCTTTTTTTCTCTTTCTTGGTGGTCAAAACAATAACAGCGTGTATGTGTTCTAGGGTGCGTCCGACTGTGGGATCCCTTGCGTGCCAATGAGCCTGGAGGTACAATCCTGGCTCAAGCGGACTCCGATGTTGCCTATTTCACCCTGGGTGATCGGTTTAAAGGCGAACATGAGCTCGTCGTGTACGTGATGTGTCCGTTCAAGTATGCTTCAACTCACATTTCTGTAGCGGCGATTCCGATGGATCTGTGTATGTCATGGATGGCCACGCTAGCTTGTAGGATCTATATACATGGCGCGAGTGACCGACACTTGCCCTTAAGATCACGTACTCCAAATGTCCTACTTATATCCCCGGATATCTCCACGACTCCTTCACGACCCCGCTGCATCCAGGTACGCGACGATCCATTGTACTTGAGCTGAGCTACCTGCAGTCAGTGTGCACCTGTTGCAGGCCGGGATCGCGGTTGAGTCGGACACTGTCAAGCTACCCATACGCTCCGAATCCCAGCCTGTCACCTTTGAACCACCCACCAGCACCCACTCTCACCCACTACGATGTTGTATTCCATCTCGTCATCCCGCCTAAGCGCAAAAAACCTTGTGCCGGATTAGGCAATTGTGGACTTACTTCTTGCGCTTCCCGGCGATCCCTCTCCTTCTCGATTGGGCCGACTTCCAGCCGGGTCCCGAGGTTTGAAAGTGACGGCAAGACGGTGTTGTGGGATGCCAAGCAAGGGGCGTGTTTGTATCCTGGATTCGGGGGCATCAAATCGTGAACGCGAAGACGGGGACTTACGACTTTTCAATTGCGAAACAACGAACCTGCAGATCGAGAACTCATTGGCCTGGAGACGCGCAGACGGGCTTTGTACTTTTTGTGGCAATGAGTGTTTTTTTTTGGAACGCAGCAAGGTAAACGATACACGGTGTGATATGTACAGATAGTGGTACGCAGAACGGGAAAACAAGCAGGCAGGGAGGGGGATATTACGCAGGGAGGAAGGAGAACAACGGATAATTTACACGAAGGATACAGGGATTAATGTAATCAGGATACAGTAGGGGTGTTCATCGACAAGAGGGGCGTGGGCATCCATATCCACGGCGGCATAAGGGCACGTAAGGCATAATATCATCTCTAGCAGTTGGGAGACAGGCCGGGAGAGACAGACGAATTCGAATCGATCGAATGGGGGCGTGACGGTCGTAAATTTAGACGGTGCTTTTAAGGCGTTGGGGCATTGCTGGAGGGAGGGTCAGTTTGGTTGGTCGGTCTGGAAGAGGGGAGGAAGACGTACAGGCACCGGACGCGGAATAAAATTAAGGTAGTTGATTAGCAGAGCTGGCGGCCGCGGGCCCGGGATTTGCGCTCGTACTGAAAGACGGGGTAAGTAATTGGACGAAGACAAAGACAAAGAGGGCGGGCTGACCTTGGGGCGCTTGTCCGCGATGGCCTCGCTGACGTCCATCTCGAGGAGGTCGTTTTTGCGCTTGCCATCATGAGCCGGGGAATCACATCAGCCTGCGCCCACAGTACAGTCAGCAATTGTTTGGGCGCCACAATAGACGGGAAGCGTACCGGCGTCGCGGGGCCGCTGGAGCCAGAGCTCGACGTGCACGAAGACGATTCGTACGAGGAGGACGACGAGGCGTAGTCGGCGGCGCCGGACTCGGGGTAGGCGAGCTCCCAGGTGGACATGTCGTCGTCTTCGTCAAAGGGGACGTCCGGCACGACGGGGGGCTCCGGCGCGCGGCGCGGGGCGAGCGTGAAGATCGGGTCGCTGGGCGTGAGCGAGAAGCGCGAGGTGGGGCCGCGCCACGGGACGTTCTGCCCGCCCAGAACGGTCGGTGCCACAGCGGGTGCGGGCGTGAGTGCGACAGTGCTATAGGGCCCGCCGCTGCAGGGGACGTCGGCCTGTGCACGGGGAAGGACGAGGCGGAGGGCGGGGCGCTGGCTGGCGCGACCGCGGGGGCGGGGCTGCTGTGAGGGGCTCGGGGCGCGGTCGATGACTGGGAGCGGGATCACGGAGACCTGGCGCTCGGGGCAGTTCACGGCGAGCTTGATGTCGAGGGAAAGTCCAAGCTTCTGCGCGCGGGTGCGGGCGTGGAAGGTGGGCTTTTTGGCGGCGCGCACGGCGGCGGCGACGGCGCGGTAGTGCTCGTTGGACTCGCTGAGGATAGTCGAAAGGCGCTCGAAATGGCGCGGGGACATGGAGGCGCGGCGGTTTGTGAAAGAGGAGGAAGACATTTCAGAGGAGTGGCGATGAGCGGATGTGGTAGGAGATATATATGTGCGGCGAGTGGCGTCTGCACGTGTGGATGATTGGAGGATGCCCAAAGTAGATGAGGGATGGAAATTTCGTTAGGTTCTTGGACTGCAAGCAAGCCGCAAGAAGGGGAACAGAGGAGGAACTGAGAATCTCCTGAGGGCCATTGCGCGAACTTATACCAAAAATTAACACTTGGACCCACAAACCGATGCGGCAGGGGAGCTGGAACAAAAGCAGACCGCCAGATCGGGAAATCCTATTGTCGTGGCCAAGCGCCCGGGCGCCTCGTCGGGGCGGAGACTCAGGACCTGTGGAAAAGAACAAGGGCAGCGCGCTAGGCGCCATCAGGAAGCCGCCTTTTGTCCTTGTACTCTCGGGTGATTTTGGAAGTTATTGTATTCCGTCACGCCGTCACGCGTGACTGTGGGACCCAGGTGCAATCAAGTGATCGCGATTTGTGTGGCGAAAGAGGACGCGATTGCACGGGAGGAATTCAATTGTCATGGCTGGAGCACACAAAATAGGTCAGATTCATCGAATCGCCAAGCAACGAACGCTGACCTCGAACGGTCCCAGGCTCGCTCTTGTTCTGCCCCAGATGCGGCACTTTGCTTGGATTGCCCAAAGATGGCGAAACCGATGTAACGTGCGAGCAATGTGCTCACGTTGAGCCGGCTAGCTGTAGGTCCATATGTTTTTTGGCTGCTTCTCTTTTCTACAACTTGCGCAGCGTATGAGAACACGGAAATAACGACGCGATCGGATCCGGACGCGTTCCCCTCTGCGTTGAGGCAAAAGAGGAAGACTCAGACAAAACTGCATGAACAAGGAGATCAAGGCACCCTGGTCAGCAGCGCCTCTGTTCTTTGTTCGTTCTTTGCACCACTGATGCTGCACAGGTCTCTGAGAAATGCCCCTCGTGTGGGGCGCTAGAAGCCTACTCGAAAGAGATGCAGGTGGGCTGTTCCCGTTTGTTTCGTGAGACACGCGCTAATTGTGCGGGGCGTAGCTGCGAAGCGCGGACGAGGGATCTACGATCTTTTACACTGTACGCGCCGTTGGTCTCACAACAAGGAGGCCCCCATCTGACGACTGTTTACTGGCAGTGTGTAGCGTGCAAGCACGGCTGGCGCGTCAACAACTGAGATTATTTTGTCATACGTATACTCCGACGGTGCAGAAGAGGGTGACGACGCCGAATCCACCGAGGACACTGGCGAGGGACACGACGGCGGTCTCGCGGACAGGGATGGTTGATTTTGGGAGTCTGAGAGAGGGTGAATACACGCCCAGTAGTCCAAAAACGATGAAGCGCACGTTGACACGTAGAAGGCGAGGGTGAAAGTGAGAAACAAGAGAATGAAGGCGATGTACGGCAAGAGGCCGACTGGGACCAGCGGCTGGAACGCCGGGGACGAGGTATACAGGGACTGCACATTTATTGAGTATCACACAACAAGACTCAGGAACAGACTTGCCTTGAGCGCGGAGTAGTCCATAGGAGATTGGTTGTGAGGCGGCGCTGACGTATCCGTGACCGCAGGCCGTGACGCGTGACTTATTGCCGCCAGACGTCACACCGATATCCGTATCGTCTCTTGTCTCCTCCCACATCCACCCTTCCTCCAAACCACCCTCGTCCTTCTCCAATAGTGAGCATCCCTTTCCTTTCATCTTTTATCGTCTTTTGTGCTGTGGATTCGTACGCTGACGACCCTCCTTCATTCCAGATGTCGGCCGCAGAAAAAGTGCAGCAGCACCCCATGTACATTCAGGCCCAAGGAAAGGCTTCGTACTATGTTAACCAGCTCGACAAAGAAGTGAGACTCGCTGCTTTTTTCGCTGCTTGTAGACGCCGTTGGCTGATGACGCACACGACTCCAGCTGACGAAATATCCGGTGCTCAACACCTTTGAGCAGCGCACGCAGGTCCCCAAAACCTGGGCCGTCATTGGCGGTTCCGTTCTCCTCGTGTTCCTCCACCTTATCAACCCCCTCGCCGCCTTCGTCTCCAACCTCGTCGGCTGGGCCCTCCCCGCGTACCTCTCCTTCAAGGCCATCGAGTCGCCCTCGCCCCATGATGACATCCAATGGCTCACCTACTGGGTCGTCTTTGGCTTCTTCAACTTCCTCGAGAGCTTTGCTCTCCGCGTCGTCCTCTACTACCTCCCCTGGTATTTCGCCTTCAAGACCATCTTCATCCTCTGGCTCCAGCTCCCTGCATTCCGCGTGAGTGTCCTGCCCTCTTTTTTCTCTTGGTCGGCAACTTTTTTTTCCGGCCACGTACGCCTTTCTCGTGTTTCTCGCGTTGCCGCCTCGTTTGATTTGATGATCGCTCGCTTACGCTGTCGTCTCGCATTCAGGGAGCACAAACCACCTACATCACGCTTCTCAAGCCCGTCCTCGCCCGCAACCAGCTCGCGACGTCCACGACCAGCACCGCCGACGCTGCCCTCCACCACGAGTAGAGAGATGCGACCTGCTCTAGCTGGATTATGGTCTCCGCGTGCGGTGTCTAGTCTAGGTCTAGCCCCTCCTAGAACAATTTCTCTACTCTTTTGAATCTCTACTACTACATGGCTTTAAACGTCTCTTCGTGCCCGTCTTATTTCTTTGCCTTGCTTCTTTACGATCCACGTAGTGTACGTAGCAAGCTGCGTATGCTGCATGTACACGTATAACGCATAACGCCCACCTTTTGCATGACGATGATTTCGATGAATGCGAGTGTAGATAAGTCGACCGGCGTCGATGCTTGTCCAATCTATTTCAAGTATACGTCTAGCTTCACCTCCACAATTGACGATCCATTGGGTATTACAGTGATATGGAATATAAGATGGACAAAGACGATTTTAGACAGAGAATAATTATGCTTAAGGAGACCGACCGGGGTGGATAATAGGACGAAGGAGGTACGCTAATTCGACACGATGTATATGCATTGACAGCTGCGCAGCACAAATACAGCAACAGACGTCGAGTGCAGGCACAAGTACAGCATCGGCAACGGCGCTTCATGTGCAGCACCCCGCAGCAGGCGTCGCGGCTGGCTGCGAACCGATCCGGACACCCTCCTTTGAGGGTGCGCCGGGCGCGCCGGTGTCACCGCCTTGCGAGTCGATGAGGCGGGTTTTGATATCCCTGGAGTGGTGTTACATTATAACAAGAGAGGCAAGGGAAAGCACCAACCGTGCGAGCGTAAAGAATGCCTCCTCGACGCCCTCGTTGACCTTTGCGGATGTCTCCATGAACTTGATGCCGAGCTCGTTGGCGAGCTCGCGGCCCTGCTCTTCGGTGACGGCCTTCTTGTCGGTCCAGTCCGACTTGTTGCCAATAAGGATCTTGTTCACGCCCTCCGAGGCGTGCTGCTCGATGTTGGCGTGCCAGGTGCGGATGTCTGGTCAGAGTCGTGAATTGTGCTGTATAGCTAATAAATTGGGAAGGGCCTACTGTTGAAGGACCGCTCGTCGGTGACGTCGTAGACAAGCAGGATGCCCATTGCGCCGCGGTAATACGCCGTGGTTATCGTCCTGAAGCGTTCTTGGCCGGCGGTGTCCCACTAATGGCGTATGAGTTATCTGGCCGGTGCCTTTGGAGCACAGGGACGCACAATCTGGAGCTTGATGCGGCGGCCGTCGAGCTCGATTGTGCGAATCTTAAAGTCGATGCCGATGGTGGTGATGAAGGAGGGCGTCCATGCGTCGTCGCAGAACCGCAGCAGCAGACAAGACTTGCCCACGCCCGAGTCGCCGATGAGCAGGAGCTACGGAGGGTCAGCACCCCGCCATGGGCTTTGGATAAGGGAGTGTACCTTGATGAGAAAGTCGTAATGGGGGGACATGGTGGTGGTCGACGACAGAGTTTGGCGCGGGGTGATTTGTGTGACACGTTACCTTTTCCTCTTTACCTCTTACCACCACCCAATAATCTGCAATGGAGGACGAAGTCGCTGCTCTTGTCCGTATATCCTCCCGTTGACCTTCTCGCTGCTCATCCTGCTGCAGGTTCTCGACAATGGTTCCGGCATGTGCAAGGCTGGCTGTATGTTTTGTCTCCGTTTTTGCGCTTATCGACAAACTGACACCACCTGGCAGTTGCTGGTACGTCCTTGTGGGCGCTCGCCGTACTCTCTTCCTCACTCCCGCAGGTGATGATGCACCCCGCGCCGTCTTCCCGTACGTGCTCCCCCTCGTTGCGGTGCGGCTGTGCAGCTATTGATTTTCACCCAGATCCATTGTCGGCCGGCCCCGCCACCAGGGTGTAATGGTTGGCATGGGTCAGAAGGACTCCTACGTCGGGTTCGTCGTCTTTGTCTGTTCTGATCGCCGCTCATCGCGCGCAGTGATGAGGCCCAGTCGAAGCGTGGTATCCTTACCCTCAAGTACCCCATCGAGCACGGCATCGTCACCAACTGGGACGACATGGAGAAGATCTGGCATCACACCTTCTACAACGAGCTCCGTGTCGCCCCGGAAGAGCACCCCGTCCTCCTCACCGAGGCCCCGCTCAACCCCAAGGCCAATCGCGAGAAGATGACCCAGATCATGTTCGAGACGTTCAATGTCCCCGCCTTTTACGTCTCCATCCAGGCCGTGCTCTCCCTCTACGCCTCTGGTCGCACGACCGGTATCGTCCTCGACTCTGGCGACGGTGTTTCCCACACCGTCCCCATTTACGAAGGTTTCTCGCTCCCGCACGCCATCCTCCGTCTCGATCTCGCCGGCCGCGACCTCACCGAGTTCCTCATCAAGAACCTCACTGAGCGCGGATACCCGTTCACCACCACTGCCGAGCGTGAAATCGTCCGAGACATCAAGGAGAAGCTGTGCTACGTTGCCCTCGACTTTGAGCAGGAGCTGCTTACCGCCGCGCAGTCCTCCGCGCTCGAGAAGAGCTACGAGCTGCCCGATGGTCAGGTCATCACCATCGGCAATGAGCGGTATGTTCTGTTTCTCTCCATTCTGGTAACCCTACTCAGCCCTCCGCAGATTCCGTGCCCCCGAGGCTCTCTTCCAGCCTGCATTCCTCGGTCTCGAAGCCGCCGGTATCCACGAGACGACGTGAGTCGCCGCGCGCTGATTTGTTTGTCATTCTGACGCATGCGCACAGCTTCAACTCCATCTTCAAGTGCGATCTCGACATTCGTCGTGATCTGTACGGCAACGTCGTCCTGTCCGGCGGCACGACCATGTTCCCCGGTATCGCGGACCGTATGCAGAAGGAGCTGACGTCGCTCTCGCCCGCAAGCATGAAGGTCAAGATCGTCGCCCCGCCCGAGCGCAAGTACTCTGTGTGGATCGGCGGGTCCATCCTCGCGTCCCTCAGCACGTTCCAGAACCTGTGGTGCTCCAAGCAGGAGTACGACGAGTCTGGCCCCGGGATTGTTCACCGCAGTATGTCGATTTCTCTCTGTTTCTTTCGTGCCGGTTCGCTGACGACGAACAGAATGCTTCTAGGTTACGACGGATCGTCAAGTGTAGGATGGATTTTAATTACGTACACTGCATACTTGGCCGTCATGCCTTTGAGAATACGAAAATATACGGCTTTTTTTATGTTTCTTGAAGTTATTTCACGCTCAAAGAGGAAATCTGCAAAGCGGTTGTTTGCCGCGGCTGGCGGGAAATAACTGACACGCCACGCACACACCTCGACTTGGCCTCGACGCACCTTTCTGTTGTCCCACTTGGCTGTCCTGCAGGCTCTCTCTTGCTCTCGGAATTTCTGGTCTTTGAATACCTTGGCTGCTCTCGCTTTATTATACTAGTCCGAAAGCGTATTTTTACGAGATCATCGACATGTCTGCCGCCGCGCGCGCAGAAGCCCGCCGCAAGGCCATCCTCAGCCGCGGAACCGACCGTCTTGCGAAACTTACCACCTCGGGACGCGGCGAGGACGCAGCATACGCACCAGACGGTATGCCGTGCATTTTTCAATGACGCGAAGATTTTTTTGGCTGAGCATTTCCTTTGCTCAAACGCAGTCGCCGACCCGCCGCTGCCGACGTTCCCTGCTGTCGCGCCGACGAACCTGGGCAGTTTTGTGGGCGAGGAGACGACGCTGCCACGTCCCCGCTCGAGAGTGCCGTCAAGGACGAATGCGAGCGTGAATGCGAATGGCGCGGCACAGGCGGATCCGACGAACCCGTTCGGGATGCCCGACCCGTCTGCGTGGTCGGCCGAGCAGCAGACGCAGTTCTTGCAGGCGCTCATGGGCGGCGGCCCGCCCCCGACACAACCTGCGCTCACGGCTGGGCGTGGGGGCTCGCCCCTGCCGGAGGGGAACCCGTTCGCAGGGATGCCGGGCATGGAGAACAACCCGTTTGCGGCGATGATGGCCGCCGCCGCGGGTGGTGGTGCTGGTGGTGGTGGGGGCGCGGGGTTCCCGCCTGCAGTTGCGGAGGGCGGGTTGGCTGGGATGATGGGTAAGGCGCCGGAGGTGGCGCCGCCGAAGACACTCGCGCAGCGGCTGATGCCTGCGGTGCATCTCATCGCGGTGTGGATGTTGTTGCTGTATTTTGTGATTGTGCGGGAGCCGGCGGCGCATGAGGTGGCGAGTGCTGGTGCGGCGGAGCCGGGAGGGATTGGGTTTGCGTGGCGGTGGAGACAACTTATTGGAGGGGGGAAAGGTGCGCTGGGGCCGTTGGCGAGTGCGTGGGGGGTGCAGGCTGTGGTACGTCGTTCTGCCGTCTGTGTTCAACTTTCTCAAAATTGACTCGCCGTAGCCATTTTTCTGGGCGTTTGTGACACTCGAGCTCGTACTGCATTCATTACGCATATTTTCTGGCTTTGTGAGTCCCAATGTGAGCGTGCTACACCACATACTAATTCTACGCGCTCCAGGATGCCTTCCGCCCGCCGATGTTGCTCGGGCTCGCGCTCCCCTTTCTCCCGCCACCGATACAGTCGGTGATTGTGCACAGTATGAAGTACCTCCAGATGGGGTCGATGTTTTTCGACGATGTTGCCGCTGTGGTAGTGGGCGTCGGGCTAGTGATCTGGCTGGCGACATGGCGTGCCGCGTGAGCCTGTATGTCTATAATGAATTAATCCTCCTTGGTGGTCCGAGCAAGTGTAAGATTTGCCCGCCTCAATCCAGCTGCCTCTATGCCGGTCATGACCTCAACACCTTCGAATTGGGGCGACTAACTACCAAAGAGCGTTCGCGACATGAACTACATCGGCCATCTCATGGGTATCATGGACCCGAACGACCAGTGCTCCCTGTTGAACAGCACACGCAACCGCGGCGGCAGTTGCCCATCCTCTCTCCTTGGGTTCCGTTTTTCTGCCGGTCGCCTGCTCGAGGATAACACCGAGAAACGACTTTCTTGAGGTCCCAATCAGCTGCGGATATCCCGCCAAGGCATTACGCTGTTGGTTTTCTGCAAATCGTATGCGTCAACGGAGCTGCACCAGCTATGAGCACAGGAAACGGAGACCTACCTTTTCCGACAGACACATCGGCAACAACGGCGGCGGTGTTTCGGAGTACTTCTAGGTTACCCTCCAGCGTCTTGCTAAACCCGATGCCGGGATCGACGATGACCAGCCACCGCCGTACCCCACCTCGACCCTTTACGATTGCGTCTACTTTCGCCCCAAGCTCGATTCGGACGCCTTCCACGACCGCGTGGCCCGAGCCTGCATACGCGTAGGTATCATAGTCCTTGTTAATGCCTGCGTCGCCCCGCGAATGCATCAGAACGACGGGGACGGCAAACTCCCTCACGAGTTTCTTCATTCCCGACATGCATTGATGCGCGGCGTCGTCCGGGTGCGACGCCGCTGAGAAGGGATACGACCCCTGCCCGGTGAACGCGTACACATCGTTGATGCAGTTCGCTCCCGCGAGGATGGCGGCGCGTGCGACTTCGGGGCGGAAGGTGTCTACGCTGATGGAGAACTGCGGGTGAGCGGCGCGTATCGCAGCGATGCAGGGCGCGACGCGGGCGATTTCTTCGTCAGGGCTGACAAGTGCAGCTCCGGGGCGGGTAGAGTATCCTCCGACATCGAGGATGCTGGATCCGGCGGTAACGGCATTCTGCACATATTCGAGTGCTGTCGGGAGGGTATTGTGCGCGGCGCCGTCGGAAAACGAGTCTGGCGTTGCGTTCAGCGTTGCCATGATGCGCGTTTGGTGGCCTGCGTGTCTTCTGGATGCCGGATCGTGAGCAGACGGGTACGTCCAGTGAGTCAGGGTAGGGGGGACAGCGTCAATAGAGGCATGGGGGAACATGTAGTCGGCGGGGAGGGGACACTGCGGGAATGGGATTACTTTGCACATCGGCGCAGCGTCTGCAGGGACCTCGAGCGCAGCCAGCAACGTAGAGACCGTCCGATGGAGTACCGGATGCATGAAGTGCGGGATCATGCTGCAAATCCATTCTGTCAGACCAGCAAAACGCGGGTGATAAAACTCACTCGTTGAGCGGCCGAAGAACAAACTCCCGTTCCGCCAGTCTGGGGTGCGGAACGACCAATTCACCCTCCAAGTCGTCGAGTTCTCTCCTGGGATTTTGCCGCGTATCGATGACGGCGTCATCGTACAAGATGACATCGAGGTCCACCGCGCGGGGGCCATTTCGGATCGAGGGGACACGCCCGACCGTCTTCTCGATCGCTTTCACAAGCTGCAAGAGCTTGAGAGATGGCAGGTTGGTTTCGACCTAGGACGTGTTAGAGGCTAGAAGCCGACCTAACTAGGCGGCTTACAATGCAAGCACAGTTGATGAACGAAGGCTGGTCCGTAACGTACATGGGGGCGCTCTCGTACAAAAAGCTGGTGTCGACTACATCGACTGCCATGTTCTCATCCGATGGCCCCAAGACAGCTTCGGGAGCTTCGGGAGCCTCTAGGAGACGAAGGGCAAGCTCGATGTTGTGGAACCGATCACCCAGATTCGAGCCAAGGGCCAATACGGCCGTGTGAGTGGATTTGCTGCTCTAGAAAAAAATGTTATCGGAAATATATAGAAGAGGTTTGAGCGCATACCTCATCTCGAGCGAAAGCTTCAGGATAATCCGAGTATGTTCTTTGTATCTCGATTTCAGAAGAACTCGCAAACACGATGGCGGAGGGCTTTGCAGCTCGGACCGTGACAAACGGGGTCGCAGAAGAGGGCTCGAGGCAACGCAACGTCTCCTGGGCAATGTAAGACGCGAGCGCTTCCAGCGTCTGATACGACGATGCTTCTATTTTCTTGACGCAAATTCAATTGGCAAATCTTGGATAAAAAGTGTCCATACCTCATGCAACGTCCGCGTCAAGGACCGAAAATCTACCCAATTTTGGCGGTTGACAATTGAGTCCCGACGGTCGATGGATATGTTCACCTGAACCTTTTGCCGTTCTTCACGTTCACATTGATTGACGCCGATGATAGTTGAACATTCGAGATCTTCGCAAAAATGCGTTATTTCGTTCGCGGTCCACGACTCGGACGATCTGATAGCTGCAGATTCCACCGCAACCGCTTTGCAGTTCAGAGGCGCCCTGCACTGGACGACCCTCAGTCGAGCTTCATGCATAACCGGGGCGGGTTCTGAGGACGAAAACAAGGCATTAAAGATGCGAGCAGAGAGGGCCTCCAGAGATTCTAAAGGTGGGGTTTTCTCATTCAAAGAGTCCCGCAAGAGAGAGCACAGCAACGAGTAGTTGAGAGTGTGTGATAGATCGTCAGTGGCCGCTGTAGAAGAGATGTCGTGTGGAATTGAGAGGGAAACCAGCACCGGCTGAAGAGCTGCTTGTCCTGGTGGTTTGGGCCATACTGCGCCGGTCAAAAGAGGGACGGTGATAAGGAGTTCATTGACGCGAATCGTGTCGCGGATGGTCGATGTCATCGGCCACAAAGTTGCGATGGACGCGACGCGCTTGCACAACACGCGTTGATGAACAACACTCGAGTCGGCGGATGCGTCCGCTCGATTATCCTATTCCGCGTCTAATATGCACCCTTGCGCCTCCCCCAACCAATTCTAAAAGCTTCCTTGCTGCTGCGCCCGTTCTCGTTGCCCGAAATCGCACCAAAGTCGACGGTTCTTTGCTACTGGTGTCCTCTTCTTCCGTGCCAGACGGTCCGCGTAAAGGGTGGCTCGGGCCCGCGCGGGAACTCATACGCTACGCCTCTCAGGAAACAAGACAAGGAAGGGACGTTTCCCTCGATGTCGCCAAAGCTATCCGCCGTTATTCTGATCCTGTGTGCCCGACAAACGTCGCGGCGCTCGGTGCGGTCGGGAAACCCTACTTTAGCCTCAGGCCGCGCCTGTCTGAGATGTTGAGGGCTTGCCTGCAAACCCCGGGAGGACGCCGCGGCCTATTTGAGGCAGACGTCGTCGCCGAACGAGAGACAATCACAAAGTGTGTCTTGCCTTTTTTTATGGCGCAGGAGATCTTACGCCTTCCTAGGCTCATGTTTCCGTACAAAGCAAAATTTAACGCGTCGTTCGCTCATGGCGTGCTTTTCTTGGAGGAGGCGGAAGACACGTACGTCTCACTCTATTCCCCCCCCCGCGAATGTTGCCATATTGACCGGACACTAGACTGAAGGTGGACGTAGAAAATGCCCGCAGGTCTGTTTGGACTACCCTGCCACTTCCCAAACTGACACAAAAACCTCAGGCAACTGGGCTTCATCCGCGCATGCACACGCATGTATGCGCCTGAGCAGCAAAAACCTAGCCCCGAGCCGCAAATGCCCAGGGGCCGTCCCACACTCTACTCGGTTGTATTGCGCCAGCTCGGGGGCTTGAATCTTCTTGTGTCAGGCAGCGTCGACTGCATCAATTGTATGCACCCCACTCCCCCTCACACCCAGCCTAACTCCAATCATAGCGAAAGATTCGGGCGATTCAAGCTGCTACATGCAGCTCGTCACGCGGCCCCTGAAGGACGGAAAATATGTGCAAGTCCTACTTGTGCTGGTTCGCGTGCGGCGAGACTAACTAACCACCGCGCAGCATCCGCCCGAGGACGTGGAAGGAGTGGTACATCCGCGCGCACGTCATGGGCGTCCCATCGCTGCACCTTGGCCTGATCGACGAGGGCGGGGTGCTGCGCAACACGCGCCGCCTCGCGATGTGCAAGCCGCCCGCCATGGAGGCGGCGACGGACGGCGTGCCGTGGGACCCAGAGGAGAACATCGGCTGGGCGGCGCGGGTGCTTAACGCGCTGCGGGACTACCTCCAGGAGGCGGCCGATCTGGAGGAGGTGGTGAGCAAGGGTGGACGTGCGCCGCAGGCCGTGTGGCGCGTGGAGATCAGCCCGGTGGGCGGGGAAGTGCGCCTTCTGGTGCGCGCACTCAACAAGGGCGAGAGTTATCGGACCAAGTTTGTTCCCGAGGCGGTGCTCAAAGCGTTCGAGAAGGAAGCCTGGATCTAGTGGGTCTTTCCTGCGTTTGGCGCCTTCAGGAAACTCACAATGAAGGCAGGGACCATAAGAGATGGGAACGTACAGCGCATTCGCCTCTTCAACCCCCCAACGCCCGCTAACCTATATATCGGAGCAACTGTTAACATCCATATGGCCAGTGACCGTTCATCGAGTCGCGGTGACTTCATGTTCGCGGGTAGGAACCTCATAGGGTTAACATTGAGCGTTCATGAAGCTAAAACACATTAAGAGCTTTGAACACTGTCACTCGGGGTAGCGCGCAGCACTCACAGGTGACCGCAAAGCCCACTTGGCCGTGAGCCAAGTATTCACTCGAAGATGAGCTTGTCGCGCGAGTTGATGCCGCGCGCCGGCACCAGCGCCGCATCGTCCTCCCCCACCAACTCCAGCCCATCCATCTCCTCAAACTCGCTCCCCTCCAACAACTCCATCCCATCCCCATCCTCTTCCACAAACTCCACCCGCCTTGCGGCGCTCCCATCCGCCCGGCTCTGCATCACCGCCCGCGCCTCCATCCGCTCCCTCAGCGCGCTGAGCGACAAATACTGTGCCTTCGCCTCCGCCTCGCGCTTGAGCAGCTTCGCGCGCTGGTCGCCCGAGGGTGCCCAGCGGCTCTTGAGGATGCGGCGCATAGCCTCGGGGGAGACACGGAAGCGCTCTGTAAGGACGGGCGTGGTGAAGCGCTCGGGGTCGACGCGGTGCAGCTGGCGTAGGCCGTCCATCGCCTCGCGCGAGAGCTTGCGGGGGGGGTTCCACCCGTCGGGGAAGGTGTGACGCAGCGCCGCGCGGTGGGCCTGCCAGGAGACGGGCGTGGGCTTGAGGGACGGGGTGCGCCGGGCGGAGGGGGCGCGCCGGCCGTCGCGGTCGACGGCGGCGTTGTCCTCGGAGAGGTCGACGGGCGTGTCGTCGTCGTCGAGGATGGACCGCGCGGAGAGGGACGTGTGCCGGCGGGCAGGCAGCGCAGACGTGCTGGGCCGTACACGAGCAAAAAACATTGATCGGCACAGCCACATCGGCCGGCAAACGCGAACTCGTCCAGAGGGATTTTTACTGGGCGTCACACCTCGAGCTCACAATGAGGTCCTGCGAGAATTTCCCTCACCAAAATGGCGAATCTCTAGAATAGCAGATGAAACGAAAAGTCGGATGAAAGTACGTGATTTGTTAAAAGAATAGTAAAGTAATGCATGGTCCACCGATACTGCGCGCGCGCCAATTGCATCTATGAGAATCCTCAGAACTTCGACTTCGCCAGCGGACTCGACGCAACGGAAGACCGGATAGTAGTAATCGTCGCGCCGCCGTTGGTCCGTGCCACGGGGATCGCAGGCGGCTTCCGCCGTTTCGGCGGCGGCGGCGGCGGAGCGGACCTGCGCTGCGGTAACGACGTATTGAGGTGACCAGAAGCGGTGGGCGACGACGGCAGAGGGGGCAAGCTCGACGCGCTGGCGACTGCAGCGGGCACGGAATACGCTGTGGGCGGAGAGGGAGAGAGCCCGCTGCCGTGGCTCGCGGCGCGGTGCCGATCCGCAAACGAACCGTCGACAGGGCTGGTGTTCGCGCTGCCCTTCCGCGTGGGGGGAGCGAGCGCGTGGGAGGCCGGCGTCGTGGCGGACGCGACCAGATTGATCGAGCTCGCATTGCTCGGCCGCCGGACGGTGTCCAGTGCCGACCGGGTCCCCTGTTGCTGCGTAGAAGAAGAGCCTTTGATGAATTCGACACTCTTGCTGCTCTTCAGTGTCCGGGACTTTCCTGACGCAGATCGCTCGAGCTGGGCAGAAGCGGACATCGAAGGCGTGGTCAGCTTGGACTGGGCGCGTGCTGATGCTTCGCTGGAGCCACTACCGCGACGCATGTCATCGTCCGACGTATGATGGGCTGGGTGGGTCGGACTGGGCACCTTTCGGAGCTGCACACACCAATCACCGGTCAAACAGCGATCCACCAGCCGCCGTGTCGTGGGGCTGATGTCACGTATGCCAGAATTACCCGTCAGCGATTCCAGTGCGTACACTATCTGCGGTCGCTTGTAGGGAATATCTCGCAGTTGAGTCTTGGTGAGGAGAGGATGGAGAACGCGGAGATAGGTGTGCCGGAGCTGCGTACACGATATTAGACATACTTCCGGAATGGAATGCACGATGTACGCACAGATTCACTTTCGTCGTCGAGATCCACCAGCTCGCGGAGGAAGACGTCGACGAGGACGCACAGATCATTGGTGTAAAAATACTCCGACGTGCCCTTGGTTGTGAAAAGCAGATATAAAATCTTCAGAACTAGCAGCTGCATGCACAGATCCTCTGGCGTGCGTTCTGGTGCGACAGAAAGGAGTCAGTCTTTTCACGTTTATTGCACCTGGCACTTACGCGCGCGGTTCAACATGAAGATCATGTTTTCTCCAAACGTCTTGCTGGAACCGAGCCGCCTCATAAGAACTCGGAGGACGCGATTCTTCTGCTCTGAGGTTGCTGGAGCTGGACTGTCTGGTTCGTTGGATAATGAGGCTACCATGAACTGCTCGTTTAGAGCGACCTGGAGGAATTGTTTGAACCTGCGATTTGGGGTTTGCATTTTACTCACAATAAGCTTGATGACAGAATAATTGAAGGCATCATCGTGCATTTGTCTTGTTTGTTCAACGAGGTCAAACATGTAGTCGATGAAAGCATCGTCGAATACTCCTACATTGCGATGAGCGTGGAAAGGAACATGAATGGGCAACTCACGTAAATCCTGGACAGAAAATCTCTGCACGCGACAGACTTCATATAGCAGCCTCACGCACAGACTTCTCAGTTTAGCCTCGATTGGGATGGGGACGGTCGCAGAATGACCAGACCCTGCGCCGTTCCCGTAGATAGGCGACGCCACAGAGCTGGATGCACCAATGTTGCCGAAGTAGGCGTCTTCCACGTCAGAGTCGATTTCGACGAGCACATGGTCCATCAGAAGGGGCAGGAGCGGGACCCAGCGCTTGTGGGAGCGGAAGAAATCTGAGCGCCGGCGGCCATGGCAGAGTAAGACGTGGTAGACAATCAACTGTGAATGCGGGTCTGGATTCTATGGCACGGTGAGGACCGTGAAAGTAACGGGAGTATAAGCACGCACGGAGCGGGCCTCGTCCACCATGATCTCGCACATTCTTTCCGAATGGAATGCAAAGAGCTCCGACTCGACGATCAGATTGCAGGCGTGCTCAAGTTGTAGTGGACTCTGCAAGTATTGCTCTGAGAATGTAAGCGTGTCACACAGGTGCGTACCAAGAAACATACCATGGTACGCCGCACACAGAGCCAAGTATCTCTTCAAAGTGGCGTCGAGGAGCGTCAATGTGTGCACTTCGTCTTTCGGGAGCTCCAGGACATCCTCCAACTCTAGCTGGGGCGTCTATAGGTGGTACATGAGAGGGGGATTCCGCCTACCTGACCAGAACTGCTGAGCATTCTCCACGAGATACACGATGCCCAGGTCGTCTTCCATCAATGCGGTGGTCGAAAGCAAGTTCGGAGCTGTATCCGGCCCGGTGAGCCGGCTATTCGTGTCGTCTGTTTCGCCTCCCTTTTTTCGGGAAAAAAACACAAGTCCGCTTATTTGGCAATTCCAATGTCTGGAATTGCAAAATAAGCGGACTTAGAAAAAAAACGAAAAGAAAAGCGAGTCTGGAGAACGCGAAAAACTCACAAGTCCGCTTATTTGGCAATTCCAATGTCTGGAATTGCAAAATAAGCGGACTTAGAAACAAAACGGAAAAAAAGCGAGTGGAGGACGCGAGTGGAGAACGCAAATGGAGAACGCGAAAAAAAAAAACAAGTCCGCTTATTTTGCAATTCCAATGTCTGGAATTGTGAAATAAGCGGACTTAGAAAATAAAACCGAAAAAAGCGAGTCTGGAGAACGCGAAAAAATCACAAGTCCGCCTATTTCGCAATTCCAATGTCTTGCAAAATAAGCGGACTCAGAAAAAAAAACCTAAAAAATGCGAGTCTGGACGCTGGAGAGGAACCTAAACGTCAAGTTCCACTCATCAACGTTAACATCGTTGAGGAACCAGGTGGATGATGCCGCCCGGGCCGTTCTGGGTATTGTCAGTCTACGCGTGCGCACCACTGGAGTGCCAGAGTTATGGTGAATAAGGATGCCAGTGTATTATGATTACATTGTTTAACGTGCTGTAATTAAGAACGGAAGCTAGATCGCGGCGATTGCGTGTTCGTTGCGCTCGACGCGCGCCTTCATGACAGCATTTTTTCGAGATCTGAGACCCCATTCATATGCAAGGCATAAGTACTTGACATACGCAATACCCGACCGCATCGACGCTGCGACCAAGCGATGGTGCAGAATCTCGAGGTCACTGAACATGAGCAGCGGCGGTACAGTATCGTCCGGGATTTCGTTGGGCGCGGTGAGGCGGACCAGCGGGCGCGCCCCGACCAACACCGTTTTCGTGGACCGGAAGCCTGCCTTGCGACGCCGTTCGTACAGATGCGACGGAGGGTATCGCTGCTCAAATGCCTTGATGTGGTCCAACGCGCGCTGAAGCTGCCCGTTTCTACCATGAAAAAGGTGAAAAGGAGCGTTTCTGGAGAGAACGCAAATACGTACAGGACAAGGACCCGCATGAACGCGACGTGAGCCCGTTCCACCATTCGCGCATCCACGGGACGACTGCAAGCCCGCCCCGCGTCTTCCACGGCGATCCATTTTGACCACAACTGCTCGGCGAACCGTAGGCCAACATCCCGTTCGCGCCCCCGCTTCGTCCGAGTACACCGCTCCAATGCCTCCAGGTAGGAGCGCGCGTCGGCAGTCACGCCAACGTCATCGAAGACTTTCCAGAATAAGGCTTCGGAAGCCTCCAGAGAGGAATGCTGGTAATGCACGGAGAGGTAAGAGTTCACGAGGCGCACGGTGAGTTTAACGTGCTGGAACTTCTCCTGCCCCGAGAACAGCTCGTCGGCCGTAGGGGCTTCGCGCGCCTTCCCAGTGTCTTCTAATATGCGCTGGAACAACGCCTGCACCTCCTCAACGACTTCGTGGCTCGTCTGCGGCGGGATGCGCGTGAAGCGCGGAGAGTGCTCCACAGGACGAGACGCGGGCCCCGATGTCACTGAGTCTGAGGTTTCGGCGACCTGAGTCTCAGCCTCGGAAGATGCAGCCTTCTGCTCTCCACCGGGGACCAACACCGCGAGGTTCCGCGTGAATGGCGGGGCATACGATGTGTACGTGTGGAAGACGTGCATCATGATCTCCTCGTTGACCGCCTCGTCCTCGCCAGCATCGGTCTTCACCATGTCCGCCAAGATCCACCGCGCGCGCGCCAAGTCCCCGATGCGTTTGGCGCCTTCCAACAGGGCACAGAGCGTGCGCCTGTCCGGCAGATACGCGGAACGCCCATACGCGTCGCGGTGCGAGTCCAGCATCTGCTTCGAGATCCGGAACGCCTCGTTCACGTACTCCTTCCGGCCGGACTTTGCGCAGGCGAGGATCACGGCGTTGTACGACCCCACCGTCGGCGTGAGCCCCTGCTCGACGGTCATCTCTGTCCAGAGATCGAGCGCGCGTTCGGGCTCCGAGACGCGCGCCTTGCTTACCGGCGTGGCGCACGCACGGATCATGGAGGTGTATAATACGACGTCGGGCTTGGGGTGCGCTACGTATCGCATGTGCGAGAAGAGGTCCCAGGCCTGCGCGCGGGCGATGGAGAGGTGGGTGGAGTAGAGGAAGGCGATCATGCTGGTGTACGTTTTCATCGGCGCCGGATGGCCTTGAGTTTCGTACGAGTGCAGGACGGCAAGCGCAGACTCGGGGACGCGCTCTCGAGGTGTCGCTTTGAGGTGACATTTGACATGGAGATGCCGCTGGGCTTCAGTTGGCGCTCCTGAAATGATGTTTAGCTAGACATGAGCAGGCTGCATCGAATTTCGCACCTGATAAAAAGGTGGTCAGGCAATACTCCGTGCCTCGGACATCCCCGACGTCGGTGTAGTGACGCAGCACCATGGTGAGAGACTCCTCCGGAATAGCAAGCCCACTTCGCTGAAGAACGGTTATGAGTGAACAAAATGACGATAGAAAAACTTACCTTCATCAGGTTTAATACCGAGCCCGCAGCGTCGAGATCCCCTTCGTTAACCTGCGTAATCTCAGTCGTAAAAAATCCGTCGATTCTCGCAAAGCACTTACACAGGTCCGCGTCAATGCATCATACTCGTTCATGGAAAATAACGCGATGGGGACGGGTGGTGTTTGAGACGTCGACCCCATCACATCCAGTCGATCCAACCTTGCATGTGCGAGTTGTATAACGCGACGATGCACTTGTGCCGTTTCGTCCACAACAGGCGGCTCGAGACTGGGCAAGGGATCTTTCCGGAGTTTATGAAGGAGCGGAGAGTCCTGCGTCGTACTCGGAACCGTATTTATACGGAGCAGGCGCTGCTCAAGCTCGAGGACTGTTGCCATGTCTTGGTCGCGTTTGTCGGGCTCCGTAGGAACGACTGCAGAGGGGTCGTCTTTCGGATGAGCCAGGAGGTCTTCGTACATGGCCAACAGCTGGTCTTCCGAAAAGACTAGATTGTCAGTTATTGAAACCTTGCACGCCAGTCAGACTCGACGACAGCAAGGATTAATCGCACGCACTTCCACGTCTGCGGCTTCTTTCAACTCCAGTACTCGACGCTCTATCTCAGCGATAGGACCGGTTTTTGGCCCCGGTCGTGGCGTTAGTGGTCCAGGACGTTTTGCTGCGCGTTTTGACCTGGAATATGTAAAACGGAGACCATGCGTAAAATAACGCATTCAATACCTGCCCAAAGTACCTCGGTAAGAGCCATCTTCAGCTGGGTGCGACGGAATAGGTGGGGACGAGGCCGGAGATTTAGCAAAGGCCGCTTGAGCACTGTTCCTCGCCGAATGAGCAAAACCAAGTCTCCCTAGACGGATATTTGCGGGGCGGGGGCATATCCGGGACATTGTGAGCTCCCAAAGGCCGGGAGGTAGTCCAGCCGACATGGATAGCAGCTTCAAGAGCACGCTGAATAAATGGCTGCTCAAAAAATTACAGCGCACGTGACCGATCCTCGCCATCACCTGCCAAATGCCATCACTCGATCAATTGGCCCGATTTGGGTGTCGTACCACTCGAATTCAAAAAAATCTAACGACTCTTCAAAAGCGGCAGTGGTCCCAGTAAAGTCTCCTTTTCCAGACTTTCTCGTTCCCTCGCACAAAAACCACCATGGGGCTCTCTACCTGGCTGCTCATGCTCGTTACCCACCCGCTCGAGTTCCGCACCCTGCTCCAGTACCACATCTACAGGGAGCAAAAGCGCGATATCACCGCGCCGGAGGAGCATGCGACCTCGGGATGGGACCGCGCGACGATGCAGCGGTGCTGGTACTTCCTTGACATGACCAGCAGGAGCTTCTCGTCAGTCATCAAGGAGCTAGAGGGCGATATGGCACGCGTGGTATGTTTTTGTGGCAAAATAGTCAAAAGATGCAGCTAATGTGCTTGGAGGTGTGCATGTTCTACCTCGTTCTGCGTGCCCTGGATACCATTGAAGACGATATGACTCTCTCGTCCTCCGTGAAGCAGCCGCTGCTGCGAAACTTTCCCGCCATCAGCTCGACACCCGGCTGGACATTCACCGAGTCGGGGCCGGACGAGAAGGACCGGCAGCTGCTGGTCGAGTACACCGTCGTCACCGAGGAGCTGGGCAACCTCCAGCCGGCATACCGCGACGCCATCATGAGCATCGCCGAAAAAATGGGCCGCGGCATGGCGGACTTTGTCGCGCGCGAGGAGAGCGAGAAGGCGACCCCGTGGCTCGAGTCGATCGCCGACTACGACCTCTACTGCCACTACGTCGCGGGCCTCGTCGGCGAAGGGCTCTCCCTCCTCTTCGCCGCATCGGGCAAGGAGTCGCCACACCTCGCCGGCCAACTCGAGCTCTCAAACTCCATGGGCCTGCTGCTGCAAAAGACCAACATCACGCGCGACTTCCGCGAGGATGTCGACGAGCGGCGGTACTTTTGGCCGCGCGAGATCTGGGCGGGCGAGCGGTACGGCGGCGGGTTCTCGCGTCCAGAGGAGATGTGCACCCCGCCCCCCGGTACGGTGGCGCTGCCGGGTGTCGCGCAGCGCGCGTTGTGGGTGCAGAGCGCGATGGTGCTCGACGCGCTGCGGCACGCGACGGACGCGCTGGACTACCTCCGCCTGCTCAAGAACCAGAGCATTTTCAACTTTGTCGCGATCCCCGCGACGATGGCCATTGCCACGCTCGAGCTGTGCTTTATGAACCCGCAGATGTTTGCGCGGAATATCAAGATCCGCAAGGCGGTCGCTGCGTCGGTGGGTGCCCCTCCGTCTTGCTTGCGAGAGTAACTGATGAACGAACGCATCGCTAGCTCATCATGCGCTCGACGAACCCGCGCGAGGTGTCGTTCATTTTCCGGGAATACGTGCGCAAGATCCACGCGCGTGCCGTCCCCGCCGACCCCAACTTCATCCGCCTCAGCGTCGCCTGCGGGAAGGTACCTCCTTCCATCCCTTTCACCTCGTCTTCAGCTAACCCCGCCCTAGATCGAGCAATGGTGCGAACACTACTACCCCTCCTTCGTCCTCATCAGCGCTGCAGCGGGCGGCGGCCTCGGCGGCATGTCCCAGTCCATTGACCGCACCGACGCGCGCGGGCGCACGTTCCTCGCGTACGAAAAAGCGGAAACGGAGCGCGCGCAGGCGCTGCGTGTCGAGCAGCTGCGCAAGGACGTCGCGAACGGGAAGCGGCAGCCGCTGCCAAGCAACGATGTCTCGCTGCGCGAGGTGCTGATGTACCTCGGCGCGGGCGCGCTCGTGCTCGTGTCGGTGATTGGGGGCGTGGTGTATATGATTATGAAGATGTCGGATTAGAGGGAGGGCGGGGCGGGTGTGGATGGGTGGTGTCTTGGACATACATAGACAATTTAATTCAGTCATCTGTATATTATCCTTCTGCTGTGGTATTCTTATTCCTTTCACATTACATTTGTCGCGCTTGTATCGTACATGTGCTAGTGAGTGTCCGTGCTGCGTTCAGTGTTAGTCGCGTCTGCTACACGCCCTCCCCAATAAGTCGCGCCGGCGCCTCCACCCACGCGCGCCAGCACTCCACAAACGCCGCCAGCTCTGCCCCCTCCACAACCCGATGGTCCGCGCTCCACGAAACCGGCAGCTTCAGCCTCCGCGCGCCTCCTGCACCCGCCGTCCAATGCTTCTCCGAAACATCCCACACCCACTCCGCCCGTCCCAGCGCAACGATCGCGACGCCGCCACCCGGTACGAGCACGGGGGCTGCACCCGTCCCGCGCCCCGCGGCGCCGACGTTGCTCACGCTTAGCGTCCCCGCGCCCAGGTGCGCGGGGGTGAGCCCGCTGGGGACGCGCCGCCCCAGGTCGGCGAGGTGCGCGATGTCGCTCGCGAGTGCGTAGACGGAGCGCGTGTCGGCGGCGCGCAGGAGGGGCGTGTAGAGCCCCGTGGGCGTGGCGAGCGCGAGCGCGATGTCGGCGTGGGGGCGGATGGTGAGGGTCGGTTTGCTTTTGCCCGGGTTTGAGGGGGTGGGGGTGGGGGTGATGGAGGCGCGGAAGAGGGGCCAGTGCATCATGGTGAGGGCGAGGGTTTTGAGGAGGAAGGGGAGGTAGGTGAGGCGCGTGTAGCGGCCTGTGTCGGGGACATTGGGCACTGGAGGGACGCCGGCGCCGAGTGCGTGGGCGGGGTCGAATGAGGACGCGTCGAATGCGGATGAGGGGAGGTAGTGGGCGGGAATGGACGCGTTGAGGACCGGGAGGAGGGTGTGCAGGTCGGTGATGTCGAGCGTCGTCGAGTAACCAAAGACTGGGATTTCAAGGCTCTGGAAAGATGATTTAACGATGATTTAACGGTGAGGATGAAATGCATGAGGAAACATACCTTGACCATGGAACGCCACATTGCGTGGCGTATGCGGCTCAGCTCGACGACGACGTCCTCTCCGGACTGTGTCGGTGCTGAAGGGGAGCCGGAGAGATATGCCTCGACGTCTGATTTTTCGATGCGGCCGCCTTTGCCGCTCCCTGGAGCGAGCAGCCCGAGGTCGACGCCTTGAGTACGCGCAAAGTGGCGCACAGATGGTGTGGCGAGGGCGCTGCTGCTGGCTGCGCCCGTCTCTGGCGTGAACGACGGGTCCATTGGATGCATCCGCCGCTGGGATGGTGCGCTCTCCGACTCGGACGCCGGAGACGCCTCCTTGGGCGCTTCTGCGGGCGGCGCTGGTATCGGCGGCTCCTCCTTTGCGCTCTGCTCCGTCGGACCATCCACCGCCTCTTCCTCGACCTCAATCAAACAGAGCCCCTGCCCGACCTTTGCGACCTGTCCCTCCTGCACCAACAGTTCCTTGACCACGCCGTCGAACGGACTCGTAATCTCCACGCTCGCCTTGTCGCTCTGCACCTCGCAAAGCGGGTCGAACGCGGCAATTGTGGCACGCGGGGCGACGCTCCAGCTGATCACCTCGCACTCGGTGATTCCCTCGCCGATGTCTGCGAGTTTGAAGGTATGCACGACGGTGCGCGAAGCCCAGCGTTCGTGTGCGTGCAGTCGGCCCAGGAGACGCGGAGAGTGTCGGAGACCGCGAAAGAACATGGTAAAGGTCCGAGGACGCGGTAAAGGTCCGGACGCGGTCACTGGCGTGTTTGTGTGCTGTTGTAACACATCAAGGTCGCTAGTTTTTCTGCTTCACACTTCACTCTTCTCGTTGGGCTTGTGTTCTGGGGGAAAGCTACGCTACCAAGGCGCTGGATATCCGATAGGCTACTACGCGACATAGTCCTCGCTGCCAGTTAGCGCGGCTTCTCAAGAAATCTCCAAAAAATGCGCAAGCAACTCGATCCTCGGATCCCTATCCTCATCACCAATAATGTCAAGAAGAACCATCGGTCGTTTATTGTCCTGGTTGGAGATAAGGGAAGAGACCAGGTCCGCGCTGTGGAATCACCCATTTGCTTTCTGCTGACCATTCCGCGTAGATTGTGAACCTCCACTTCTTGCTCTCGCAAGCTAGAGTGTCCGCCCGGCCCTCGGTTCTTTGGTGCTACAAAAAGGAGCTCGGCTTTACGAGGTTGGTCTGATAGCTCATTCAATGTTTGTGTCCATTCTCTGGGCATGCATGTGTTCCCCGGATAGCGCTGACGCCCATTCTCAGTCATCGTAAAAACCGCGAAGCCAAGATCAAGCGGGATGTGAAGCGTGGACTGCGAGAAGCGAACGAGCAGAATCCGTTCGAGATTTTTGTAACGGTGACCGATATTCGGTATACGTGCGTGCTTTTCCACTTCTCTGGGGTTTATGTTTATGGGAGGTTTTTAGGTACTACAAAGAGTCGGAGAAGATTCTGGGAAACACCTACGGGATGTGCGTTCTGCAGGACTTTGAGGCCATCACGCCGAATCTCCTTGCGCGCACGATCGAGACCGTTGAAGGAGGGGGTCTGATAGTGCTGCTCCTCAAGACGATGACGAGCTTGAAGCAGTTGTACACCATGACAATGGTGAGTGATTCTTGCGTTTCGCGTTGGCCGCTTCACATGTATTCAATTTAGGACGTGCATTCACGGTATCGGACGTCCTCCCACGATTCTGTTGTCGCTCGCTTCAACGAGCGGTTCATCCTTTCTCTCGGCTCTTCCGAGGACTGCTTGTTCCTCGACGATGAGCTTAATGTCCTCCCCATTTCGCGCGGCAAGGACATCGCGCCTCTCGCCGAGGACAGTGTCCCCAAAACGACGCCGGACCAAGCCCAGCTAGCGGACCTTCGCGAGTCCCTTGCGGACACCACGCCTGCCGGCCCCCTCCTGACGCTCGCGAAAACGCTCGATCAAGCACAGGCTCTGCTGACGTTCATCGAGGCCATCTCCGAGAAAACTCTGTCTTCCACCGTCACCCTGACCGCTGCCCGAGGGCGTGGAAAGTCCGCAGCGCTTGGGCTGGCGATAGCTGCTGCTCTGGCACATGGGTACTCGAATATCTTCGTGACCAGTCCGAGCCCCGAGAACTTGAAGACGTTGTTTGAGTTTATATTCAAGGGCATGGACGTGTTGGGGTACGAGGAGCATCTGGATTACGATATCATGCAGAGCGTGGACACGGAGGGCGGTGCGAAGGGTGCGGTTGTAAGAGTGGACGTCTTCAAGGGCCATCGACAAACAATCCAGGTACATTAATTCGTTTTTACACACGTCTTTTCGTCCTGATTTTCTGTCCAGTACATTCAACCGCAGGACGCCCACGTCCTTGGCCAGGCGGAGCTCGTCATCATCGACGAAGCAGCTGCCATCCCTCTTCCGTTGGTGCGGAATCTGTTCGGACCGTACCTCGTATTCCTCGCCTCCACCATCAACGGCTACGAGGGCACGGGGCGGAGTCTGTCTCTCAAGCTCATCCAGCAGCTCCGGGAAAGCACGCGGCCTTCCTTGTCCAAACTCCCGGCGGGAACTGCGGGCAAGGACGACGACAAGTCTTCTGGGCCGTCGAAGAAGCACCCCAAACCCGCGCCCAAGGTGCGCACACTCCGTGAGCTGAAGCTCACCACCCCGATCCGGTACGGCGTCGGCGACAGAATCGAGAAGTGGCTGTACAACGTCCTGTGTCTCTCCGCTTCGACCTCATCGTCGTCGCACCGCGGCACACCACATCCTTCGACGTGTACCCTGTTCTATGTGAACAGAGATACGCTGTTCAGCTACCATCCGGCGAGCGAGGTGTTCCTCCAGCGCATGATGGCGCTCTACGTCGCGTCGCATTACAAGAATCAGCCGAACGACCTGCAGATGCTCTCCGATGCACCGGCGCATCATCTCTTTGTGCTGCTTCCGCCTATAAAGGACGACGAAGAAGTTCTGCCGGAGCCGTTGGCGGTGCTGCAGGTCGCGTTAGAGGGTGGGCTGAGTAAGGAAACTGTGTCGGATGCCGCTGGGAGAGGGCGGGGCGCAGTCGGGGACATGATTCCGTGGGTGGTCAGTGGGCAGTTCCTTGAGAGCGGGTTTGCGGCTTTGCAAGGAGGGCGGATAGTACGGATAGCGTGTGACCCTGATTATGCCGGAGTGCGTGCATTGGAGTGCTTTCCCTCGGCATCGTACTGATTTCATTTGCAGATGGGGTACGGGTCTCGAGCTTTGGAAGCTCTAAACTCTTTCTACAGCGGAGAGTACTACAACTTTGATGAAGCCGAGTCAGCGCCGCCGTCGTATCCCAATCTCGGGGAGTTTGATCCTGTGCGTTCGTTACCTGGAGCAGCCGAATGATCCCGACTGATTTACGCGTTCGTACAGGCATCCGCCGACTTGAAGACGGAAACGCCCACCGTTCGCGCTGTATCGAGCATGCCCCCGTTATTACAACGGTTATCCGAGCGGAAGCCTGAGATATTAGACTATCTCGGGGTGAGCTATGGCCTCACTGGCCAACTGCTTCGGTCCGCAGAACTGTTTTTCGCATACGTTCTGCTTGTTCACCGCGATGCACAGGTTCTGGAAAAGGGCGGGCTACGTCCCCCTCTACCTGCGACAAACCACGAGCGACTTGACCGGCGAGCACAGCTGCGTCATGGTCCGGGGTCTGAACAGCTCGTCCGATAGCCAGGAGTGGCTGGGCGAATTCGCAAAAGGTGCTTTGTTTTCCTCTGCGAGTTTCGTCATCTCATCTCTGGATGATGAGACTTCCGACGACGGTTCTTATCGCTATTGTCCTACAAATTCCGAGAATTTGGCAGTGCGACCGCCTTGAGCGTGTTGGAGGCCGTCAACCTCGGTCTGAAGAGTGTGGACGCAGACCCTTCGAAATCGCGAGGTATGACACCACCTATTGAGCACCGCCGCCGTACTGACGCAGATTGCAGAGCTCAGAACGACGGAGCTGTCGCATCTGCTCACTCCCTTCGATCTCAAGCGTTTAGAAGCGTACGCCAACAACATGCTGGACTATCATGTAATCCTGGACCTTGTACCAGCTATCGCGACGCTGTACTTTGAGAAGCGGCTCGTTGGTTCTGGCGAGGAGGACGATGTTCGGTTAAGCGCGGTGCAAAGCGCCATCCTGCTCGGCCTCGGTTTGCAGCGCAAAACGATTGAGGAGATCGAGGCGAGTTCTCGCCATTCGTTAACCAGGAGTCAATCTAACGACGGAGAGTGTAGACAGAGCTCAGCCTCCCCGTGTCCCAGACGCTGGCGCTATTCAGCAAGGTCATCCGGAAGATCACGAAGCGGCTCGTTGGGATCCAGAAAGCCGCCATCGGCGCTGACATCCCCGACCCTTCCACGCGGACCGCCACCGCCATCGCTGTTATGGACAAGAGCTGGGCGCCGCTCGCCGTTCCGCTTGCTGAGGAGCTGGATGCCGCCGGCGCGGGCGAGATGAGTAAGGAGAAGCAAAGGCAGCGCGACATGATCGACAGCCTGGACATGAAAAAGTGAGTCCGCGTCGCGGTTGTGTGCGCGCGATCCTCCCTTGATGCCCATGCTCATCAGGTTGGCTCTCACGTAGGTACGCTATCAACGACGCGTCGGGCGACTGGGGCATGGCGGAGGGCCAGATCGGCAAGGGGCGTAATACGGTCGTGAGCGTCAAGTCCACTGCGGTCGCGGGGCAGAAGCGCAAAAGCGCGCCTGAGGATACGGACAAGGGCGATGCGGGGAAGGACAAAAAGACGAGAAGGGGCAAAAAAGTAAAACGATAGGAAGTAACACCGCTGTCCTCAGCTATCGATCGTCTTCGCAAAAACTCCATTATACTGTACCTGCCGTACCTGTAGTCGGGGATCCATAGAGAGTATGTACGGTCCTGTACAGTCGTGATGTTAGGATTTCACACTCAGTCGATAGGTAGCTCAATCCTTTTGTATAACACCCACATTCTGCATCATTTTGTCAGCGAATTGAGTCCAACTAGCAGTATGGCGGTCAGAATGCACTTTTAATCAAATCACTATAAAATGTCTGTTTTCATCGTAAAATGTCGAAATTGCACTTACAACGTTGAGAATTCATTCACTTTGAGAGGGAGAAGCCTCAGTTAGCTAAAAGTCCGCGGCCAAGTTCAACAATGTGTAGTTCAACTTCGGGTCTCAAAAGTTGTGTAAACTTTCTGTCCGAGGAGGTTTGTATAAAATGTCTGAAAAGCAAAGTTTGTGTAAAGTTGAGTGCCATAGAATTGTGTAAAGTCGGCGGTGAAGACTTTGTATAAATTTTGTGCGGCGG
The DNA here is from genome assembly GCA_029449255.1 of Mycena polygramma. Taxonomy (NCBI): domain Eukaryota; kingdom Fungi; phylum Basidiomycota; class Agaricomycetes; order Agaricales; family Mycenaceae; genus Mycena; species Mycena polygramma. The sequence goes on from JARKID010000046.1 coordinate 629,618, forward strand.
TATCAGTGATGGGTGGCGGTGCTGGCACATCGCGGATCAATTCGGCGCGCTCGGCATCGAGCCCTTCCCTCCGTCTATCAATTCGAATCCATCCGGGAGCCAAATCCGGGACCTGGAGAGGGCAGGATCGCCGATCCGAATCTCATCCACGGTGGTGCTGATGACCCCAAAACATGTCCTTCATCCGGCCCGTGATACCATCACTCTCCCATCAGTGATACCGCCGGGCTCACTTGATACAAAGTCTTCACGGCGACTATGCACAATTTTTCACGACGACTTTATACACCTGAACCTCAGCTCAACTTTATACAATTTTGGTTTTTCAGACATTTTATACAAAGTTTCTCGGACAAAGGGTTTATACAAAGTTCGAGAACCAAAGTTGAACTACACAATCTCGACGTCGTTCAATGAACTGAGGCTTTCCCGCTCAAACTGAACAAACTTGTGTTTTTCCAACTTTGTAAGTGAAATTTTGACATTTTACGATGGAAACCCAGAGTTTATAGCGATTTTATTAAAAGTGCATTCCGACCGCCATATAGCAGGGCATGAAGCTATGTGCACCTTGCTCTCAAAAGGCTGTAAATTGACACTGCCAACTGTTGCCCCAGCGTCCAGTGAAATCGAAATCTGTGGAAATCTATACACACAGATTTGATCGGTGAAATTACTCAGGCCTCAGGCCTCAGGACTGAGGACGGAACATTGCAAAAATAAAATCCAGATTATTTTGTCAGTTCTGGGGAACATTTTTTTTGGGATAATTCTATCTAACTATGTATGGCGGTCAGTTGGCACCTTTAATGCCTGGATACTTTAGATCCGGGTATCCATACCATTGTCGGAAAAATCAAATTTGGTTGATAGGTTCTGGTAAAGGGTTATAAGGCATTTTTGAGCCTTATCAGCCTGACGCCGCCCGATCAGCCTCGGTCAGGGCAGCCTGACCCAGCCTGATAGACCTTATCAGGCCTCGTCAGGCCTCGTCAACCAACGCATCGGGTGATCAGGTTCAAAAATGACTTATAACCCTTGGTCAGAGGCTATCAGATGAATTTCGTTTTTGCGACAATGTAAGCTTACTACTATATTAGGGCAAAATCTCCTTTTTTGGATTTGGAATTCGATTTTTGCACCGCCACAACTTGTGCTCTCCGACTTTTTTTTTCTGGTTTTCAGTCTTCTTTGTTGGTTCTTCAGTGAGGGACTTTGGGTGCGGAAACATGGTGGTTCTCATTTTTATGCTGCACAGGTGCTTTGGCATTGGGCATTGCAACAATATTTGAATGGCTTTACCGCTGGGGATTCGGGAAATTTGCCCGTGATTCGGCAGCTGCAGGAGGATCGGAGGATTTTGTGGTGGGATAATACACTGGCAATGACCACAGAGATCGATAGGATTACAACGCTGCAGTAAGTATGTACATTGTTCGATTACTTACATAGGTTTTGATTAGGTCCAATTTGTGTTGAGACAGAATGGTCCCTTGTGGCCAACTTGATTCTCAGTGGTCACCACATAGGAGCTAGGGTATGGCGGTCGGAATGCACTTTTATTAAAATCACTATAAAATGTCCATTTTCATCGTAAAATGTCAAATTTGGACTCACAATGTTGAGAAAACACAAGTTTGTTTGTTTTGAGAGCAAGAAGCCTCAGTTCATTGAAAGTTCAGAGCCGACTTCGAGAATGTGTAGTTCAACTTTGGTTGTGTAAACTTTCTGTCTGAGGAGCTTTGTATAAAGTGTCTGAAAAAAAAAACTTTGTATAAAGTTGGACCATTGAAAGTCGTTATGAAGAATTGTATATCGTCGCCATGAAGACTTTGTATAAAGTCAGCCCGGCGGTATCACTTTGGGCAAGTGATGGCATCACCGGCCGGATGGAGGACATGTTTGGGGTCATCAGCACCACCGTGTGTGGGACTCAGAATGGTGATCCTGCCCCCTTGATGCTCTCCAGCTCCCAGATTTGGCTTCCAGATGGATTCGAATCGATAGACAGAGGGAAGGGCTCGATGCCGAGTGCGCCGAAACGATCCGTGATGCACCAGCACCGCCACCCATCACTGATACCACCGCACAAACTTTATACAAAGTTTTCACCGCTGACTTTACACATTTCTACAGTGCTCAACTTTACACAAAGTTTGTTTTTCAGACATTTTATACAAAGGTCCTCAGACAGAAAGTTTATACAAATTTTGAGACCCAAAGTTGAACTACACATTGTTGAACTCGGCCGCGGACTTTTAGCTAAGTGAGGCTTCTCCCTCTCAAAATGAATGAACTTGGATTTTCTCAACTTTGTAAGTGAAATTTCGACATTTTACGATGGAAACAGACATTTTATACTGATTTGATTAAAAGTGCATTCTGACCGCCATACTAGGGTATCCAGGCTCTGCCCGTAAGGCAATTACCTCGGAATTACAGCTATTTGCAGAACATAAGGTGCAGACAATTTTTTCTGCTTTTGGACAGTTTTTGTCAGTTTTCCCCCTTCTTCCTTCTAACGACCTCAGTTTTGAGCAGAACACCCTAAAAACAAGCACATTCAATTTCTACGGTTGAATTACAGTGCATAGGCTAGTCAATATATATTTTCGGGGCCTCGACTACGGTGTGGTTCGCCCCTATCACCTCCGGTTTACTCCGGTCGACTCCGGTCATCACTGGTTCCGGTCTTAACCAGAACCGCTCTCACGCATCCGCGACTTGCGCACGGAACGGGTTTCTACGCAATGAAGGATTACTGAGCGTTTCCCATTTATCCGTTTTTCTTTATTGTCTCTGAACTCATGTTTTACTTCTTTATCTCCATTAGTCCACTTGCTATTGTTGCGCTTGGACCATCATGATATTTCCTTATATGTATTCACAATAACCATACTTAGTATAAGTACTCCTTTACAACGCATGTATTCCTCAGTTTGATTATAAATGTTCTCAGCCTCTCTTGCTTTGCTCTGAGTCGTTTCCGGTTTACCTTCTGGTCCTCTTCGTCGTATCTGCCTTCCGGTCTTGACCGGACTTCAGCACCAGGTAGTACGTACGCCCAGCTCCTCTGTGGCGACTACGATATATCATCTGGTGTCATGACTCAAAATTGTTTTGAGTCAAGACCAATTTGACGCCTTGCAAAATCGCCTTCCAGAAATACAGGAAAAACACACAAACCTCAGATTTGCTCAAAACCACCCAGACGATGGCCTGGAAATAATTCCAGACAATTTGGGATTCCTCTGCCGGATCAAAGACTTGCCTAGAACTGTCATGGAATCTGTCAGAAGCTGTCAGAATTTGATGGAACTTGATAGAACCTGTCAGAACGATGTCGCTGGAAACTGTCAAACTGTCAAAGTCGAAGACCCGCCTGGAACATAAATCCAGACCCCTGGGCCCGACTGGACCACTCCAGACTCAATCTAGCCGCCTCTGGGCTCGAATCCAGACACGATCTTAGCCACGTCCAGACTCCTGTCGAACATTTCGCCTCATGCACCTCATTTATAAATAGAAACATGGAACAGTGTAAATAGCACCCCCAAATGTACCTAGTAGTAACAAATTTGTACCCCACAACTTGACTCCAACTCTTCTGCTTCTGCTCCCGCCTCCGCCTCCATGTGTGCTTGTAATCCGATATTACGAGTACATTTTTATTGAATAGTTTAGCTTCGAGGGCTTTTCTGTTTAATTACCTGCCTCCATCTTAGTTGAATATTGAGCTTCGAGGGCTCTTTGTTTAACTACCTGTCTCCCGTCTCTGTCTATTATCTGTCTGTTTCTGTAGCTAGACTAGTTGCATTTATTTGCTGCTTATCCAGTTGCGCCCTTCTCCCCGAACCCCGCTGAGCGACTCGTAGTGAACCCCTGCGCGTCCTCTTTCTCTCCCGCCTTCCTTAGTCAAGTAGCCACCCAGTTATTTGTCTAATTTCTCTCCCATCCATCCTTATGTAATTCTACTCGCCTTTTTGGGAACTCTGTATTACACAGATTTACTGAGAAACTTACGACGCAGTTGGAATTTCGAACTAGTGGGAAACACCTGAATAAAGTCACTTCCGGTGGACCTCACGTAAATCAAATTTTACACTTGACATCATTGGTGACCACCGCAGGGGGAAATAAAATTCCAACTGCTTATCTTATCAGCTGAGCTTTAAAATTTTCTCCTACCCCCAATCTACCATGCACATGAACCAAGGACCCTTTTTGGTTGACACCTTCGACCCCAACGCCTCTACCAGCCAACATAGACCCTTGCCACCACAACCTGAAGCCTCTGGAAGTGCCGCGCCACAATCTATGCCTCAGTTTGTAAACCCACCCAGGAATACGCATCTCCCCTTCCCAGATTTGAATTCCTCACCATGCCCACGCCACCGCCACCATCATCACCACCAGCCGCCTAGACCCTGCACGCCAGACCTGATGGGAGACTCAGATGGAGAATTTATGGCAGAGATATCCTCTGCTTCAGATATAGAATCTTCATCCTCAGAATCTCATTACCGTCCCCCGCGCATGAAAAGCGCAGTGCCCATTTTTGGATCTAGTGCTCGCACGGTGTTGGACATGCCTTTGAGAGGAAGTCGGGATGCTCCAAAAACATTCCGTGGCCATCATTCTGAAGTGGAATATTTCATAGCATATTACGACCACCTGCTTGTGAAATTCCATGTCACAGATCCTGATGACCGATGCAGATTAATTCTGGATTATTGCTCTAGTGATGTCCAAGGATTTATCCGCGCCTCAAAATATTTCCAACAGCGCAAGTGGCTGAAATTGCGTAATGAAATTCTCGAATGCTACGATGCGGACTGAGCCATTTCAAGGTACAAGCCCAGTGATATTGCGACCTACACCCTTCGCACCAAAAGTCGCCCCTTCCAGAATCTGTCGCAATGGAAAAAGTATTATATAAAATACAAAACCATGGCTGGGATTTTGCTCCAACAGGGACATATCACTCAGATAAACTATGATGTTTATTTTTGGCTTGGAATTGAACAGGATCTCCGTCGCACTCTAGAACAAAGAATCAACCAGCTTAACCCATCAAGAAATGTCTACAAACAATACTCTGTACGCGAAATCAACATAGCTGCCGAGTGGTTCTTCCGCCGCAACAGGGCCAAGGCCATGGTAGTTAACGCCGCAGATTACGGAGTTGACCTGGACAGTGGGACCACTGCCGCGGAGTCCGAGGAGAAATCAGAGGATAGTGATGACTCTGATTACGAGGCTTACAAAAGAAAACACCGTGCCAAAGCTCGTGCCAAAAAGGAGAAAGAGAAAAAGAAAAAGAAGAAGGCGCCTGCTGCATCTGGTACTGGAATTTCCAAGCCGTGAACCCTCCAGACGACTGGGACCGCTGAAGAAGTGACCAGCCTTATCCACCAACTCAATAAAATGTCCATCACAGACCCAGAGTACCCGCCCGTGTATTATAAAGTGCTTACGCTGGATAGTACGGGAATCGCGGCGAAATGTGTCCAACCACCACGGATATCGCAACCTTGGCAACCTAATCAGAAAGGAATTCAGGCAAAAGCTCTAGCTCCCAGTACCACTGAAAGCTCGAGTAGTGCTCCTGGTCCCTCGACTTATCCCAACAACATCCCACTGGGCACCCAAAACAACAACATAACGGGCTGCTTTGGATGTGGAGTCGACGGGCATCGCATTGGAGAATGCCCGGAAATCCTGGAACTAAAGACCAAGAACATCATCACAGTTGACGAAGAAACCAGGCGCATACGCATGAAAGACAGCGGCTTCATCAAACGCAATGCTGGAGAAAGCATAGCTCAAGCCGCGCGTTGAATTTCGGCTCCGCACGTCATGTTTACCACCATGGAGCTCCAGTCTGACTGGACTTGTGGCACGGACGACGAGGACGCGCCCACCGCCTTCATTGAGGAATGCCCGGCAACGGTCGACACATCTGATTTTGAAACAGAAATCAGCGACTCCGCAATGGATAAAGAACTCGACGCATACTGGTACGTGGCTGACAGCGACAACGGTTGCCACGACTGCCAAAATGCGCCTGGAGATGTTTATCTGACAGTGCCTGGACCCTCAGTAGATGTGGAGCATGAAGATGCCAGCGTAAATGCCGCCGAAAGGACCCTACCATCCACCAAAGCCGCTAGATGCGAAACATTTGATGGGGTATTACTGCCTTGTCGAGAGCGCCCTAAGAATGAGCCAGAATCGGTGCGTGCGCCGCCAAATCCCAAAGAGGCAGTACGAGGCCGAAAAGAGCAAGTCCCACGTCAAGTAAAGGATCTTCTCCCGGAAATAACTCCGGTTGATGCCTACCTGCCACGGAATGATGTTGACATGCCAGATCTGGAGATCTCAGCCCAAAGGGGAAATCCACTCTCATCAACAAGCAAAGGACCTGCAAAGGAAAACAAAGACCCTAATCAAGTGTTATATCCGTGCCTCGGAACTCGGGACTCGGCCTCGGAGCCGCCGATCTCTCGGAGATCGGCCGACGGAGCTCCTCCGCCGACTCACAAATCCACGACAGACTCCATCGGACCTCGTGTTCGAACCGGGTTTTTACGCAATGAAGGATCACTGAGCGTTTCCCGTTTATCCGCCTTCTTTCTTATTGTTTCATCCTCATGTTCTAACTTCCATTTCCTTTTTGGTCAGTCGCTATTGTTGCGCTTAGACCATCATGATATTTCCTTTTATAGATACATAATAACCTTTAGTAGTTTAAATACGCCTCCGGGTCATCGTGTATCTTCAGTTTGTTAATTAACGTCGTATACTCGGCAAACCATCCTCCTCTCTATACGTGATCAAGCCTTGGCAATCCCGAGCTTGTCCGTTCTCGATCTCGTCCGTCCGAAAGGATTCCTGCCACAGGCTCTCACCCTGCTGTTTGTGGTGTTGAGTGAAAACCTCCGCACGGTCCGGTCGATCACCTCCGACTCCGATCTCCGATCTCCGACCCGACGCCTCGGCGTATCGCCTCGCCCGAGTACCTCCGGTCACCCGGTCGGCCGAATCACTCCCTTCCTAGTCCCCTCCGCCGCGTATATAACAGTATTAACAAACTCACTGTTCAGGCATCCTTTCTAAACGCCTGCCTTCACCCGGCATCGTTTTCCTTGTTCGGTCCAGCCTCTCCGAACAGCGATTCTCTGGATTAATCCGAATCACCACATCTTTGCTTTGTCGACATCTCGGACCTCTATTCCGACGTCTTCACTATGGGTTCACGGATCTCGTTCTTTGCTCCGGCCTCGGCCGAGCAGTCCGGTCCATTGGATTTCGGAATCTTCCCTGTGCTCTTTCCGTTTGCTTCGTCGCACCTTCCTCGACCTCTGGCTTCAGCTCTCGGTCTAGGTTTTGGAAGCGCCGAAGCTGCACTCGGACTTCGAATTCTCTCTCCTGTCCCGCATCCGCACCTCGTTCCGGTGTATAATCTCTTGCCCATGGACCCTCCGAGATTTCCCTCGGGTCCGGTCGAGATTCGGCTCTGCGACGACAAGGGAAATCCAATCCCTCGAAGCATCATGCGTACATCCGGTCCTCTTCCCAACTTTCCTTCCGGTTTCCGGTCCGTCTTCGGCATCGACTCTGGGGCTTCGGCTTCATTGTCCTACCCCTCGGATGCGGATTATCATCACCCTCGGACTTCTCTCCCCTTACCCGACAACTTCTATGGGAATCATCCCTCGGAGTTACAGCCATTCCTTTCGCAGTGCTACCCGCACTTCGCGGAACGTCCTCGGGATTTCTCCACAGACAACGACAAGATTCTTTTCGCTCTGTCGTTCTTCCGAGGAGATGCGGCTCGGCTTTTCGAAGTCTCGGCCGACCCGATGACCAGTCCCTGGCTGGGGGATTTCTCCTTGTTCGTCATGGAGCTCTGCGATTGCTTCGTTCCGCGCGCACAGCCCGACAACTCGGAGGAGCAGCTCCGAAGGCTCCGGATGAAAGCTACGGATCACATCGCACATTTCCTCGACAACTTCTCGCTTCTCGCTTCGGTCCTTGACTGGAGTGATAACGCACTTCGTCACGCTCTCTACGTCGCGCTCCGGTCCCGCATCACTCGGGAGCTTGACTCGGAGGTCTTTCCGAGCACCTTGGATGGACTCCGAGCGACGGTGCGCTGTATCGATCATCGGTACTGGCAGCAGCAGGAGACGCGTTCGGCGAACCCATCGCAGGATTCCGATGTTTCCGGCCCTTCGGCCGACCCGGTTGTTTCTGGTTCGACTCGTTTCTATCTGGCATCCTCTACTCCGTTCGCTTCCGTGTCGCGCTCTTCGGCTCCTCTGTTCGTCTCCCCTCTGGACACGGCTCCTGACTCTGGGCGTCCCACGGTTCAGCGCGGTTCACAGCCGCGCCGCCGAGGGCCTCCGGAACCAGACCGGTCCATCCTTGGGGCGAACGGGCGGATTACGTCGGAGGAGCGGCAACGGAGAGTTCGGCTCAATCTCTGCCTTTATTGCGGAGGTCGAGGGCATGCTGCTGTAGACTGCCGGAAGTCCCGAAACGTTCGCGAACGCCTGGCCCGCAATTCGGCCCGCGTCTCCGCGACCATCTAGATTTTCATCCATGCTTTGAACAAACCTCGGCATTCGGCCGACTGTGTCGACGATCCGAATGTGCTCCGCAGGTTTTCCATCATCCACACATCCAGTCTTTCCATCGCATTCACGACAACTCCGTTCTCCAGCTTTCCGCCGAAGATTCGGACATCTCGCGATTCTCATGATTCAACTCTAGTCCCTGTATTGCTCCGGGATTCAACTCCCCGTGCGAATTGTTTCCTTCTCTCTTCCAGATGTTGTTTCTATACTTATCTGTGAATCTATGGGTTTCTCTTTGTACTTAGGAATCGCTCCGGCCTTCGGCCGAGCTCCGGCGCAAACCTTCCGATAATTCCGACAGCTCCGTTCTGTCATCCATCCACTAAGGTGTCGTTTCCATTCCGGAATCTGCGTCATCCGTTTCCGATTTCTCCTCGACTTGGTTCCCGGATCCCGCGTACCCCAGCAATATCGCTCCGTTGAGCTGAACGTCTGGAGGTACCAATTTTTTCCGTTCCATATCCCCGGGATTTTAGTGTGCACACGGCCAACAACTATGTTGGATCTGTTTCGGTATTCCCACTAGGGATGAGCGGTTACCGCTTCGGCCGATTCGCGCGAAGGTCCGAACCGACTTACACCGACCAATCTGACGCCTTCACCTCGAGGTCTTCGGACTTCATTCCGGCACTCCCGCCGAGATCTTCCGCCATTCCGCCGAGACCCCTTCCCGGAGAGATATATTCTCTCGCTTCTCGTTCCGACTCGGTCCGTCGACCTCTCGGATGTCCTACTTGGACGCACCCTCTGCTCTTCTTCCAGGTTCGTCGGTCACTCCGACCTCCGGATGAGCAACCTTTCCCTCCATTGTCGCTTCGGCTCATCGCAGAACGCGCTCTGGACATACTCACGCTTTCCGACTTCTGAATCCTCTTCGGCCACCTCGCACTCGCTCGGTCGCCTTTTCAGGATCACCCTTTCACCTTCGTGACTCCGTTGCGAAGCCTCCGACTTTCCACTCTCCCTTTCCCCGAGCTTCTCCGCATCTCGCGGGTTGTTCGACTCCCTCCGAGACTTGTCGTCCCCTTCCGGACCTCCCGGATCTTTTCCGTCCTCCGCTCCGCCTCTCTGCGACAAAAAGAGAATGCGTTCAATGCGGTAGTACTCGAATGGATTTCGATCCTCGGACCCCCGGTATTTCGAGTCCTCGAGTCGCACGGAAACCCCTAGATCATGGCACCGTTGTTTCCTTCCATCCTCGGCAAGTTTCGTTCCCGGTGTTCATTCGCCTTCCCTTCCGAAAACTCGGTCAACTAGCTCGGATCTCTTCGGCGCCATCCATTGGATCCTCGAATTGACACGGGAACCATTCGGCCATATGTTCTGTGGCTCTCCTTCCTTACGACCAGTTTTCGTCTTGGCAGTTGTGCCATTCCTCCGAACTTCGCCGTATTCACTCGGAACCTCGGCCAGTCCACTCAGCGCCCCGAATAGGATTCGATCCATAGGCCCCGTCTTCTCGGGACATTCGGGTTGCGTCGGGACCGTTCGGCCAGTCGTTCCGTGGTTTCGTTTCCTCTTCGGCGGTGTTCTTCCGACTCTCGACAGTTACGTGGTAAAAAGCTTTCGAAAATAGTGACCAGTAGCTCGAGTGGGTTTCGAACCCTAGACCCCTTCATTTCGGGTCCTCGGCTGGGTTGCTTTCCGCTATACCACGGAAGACATCACATTCCAGCTGCGTCTTTGTTCTGGCGCGCGGCTGTGTTTTTTCTCTCTGGGCATTCCTCGTTCTTTGCTCTTCGGCAAGTTCCACCGTTCACCCTCCGTTTCCGCTTTCCGGCCCTCGGCCGACTCGGGCAACGGAACGCCTTGAATCGGGTTCACGGTTATTCTCTACATACGCCGTTCAGTGGTTAGGTTGCGTTATCGCTTTGGGTCAGCCACATCCGGTATTCGGCCACTAATTTCTGTCCTCGCGTCTCTGGAGCTCTGTCCGTCTCCGGGATTCTCCTCCGAACACCTCCGGAACTTCTCCGACGACTTCGGACCTCGATTGCTCTCTGTGAAGCATCGTCTTGTCTTCTTTGGAAATCTCGGGAGAGCCTTGTGCTCCGTTCACCTCCGAGATTCCTCTGTCGATTGGCACCAAGCTTCCAGGTCTATGTGGAGTTTGGCTTCCTTGTCTGCCGCTCTGCGCGTCGGCAAATCTGGAGCTTGGCTTTCTTGTCTGCCTCTCCTTCGCTTTGGCGTATCTGGAGCTTGGCTTCCTTGTCCGCCTCTCCGTTCTTTCGGCGGATTTCCTCCTTTCTCGCCTTGTCTTCCGACTTCGCGATTTTCCTTCCTCCGTTTTCGCCTCCGTTCCTCTTTCCGGTATACCTCCGATTGCACCATCCAACTGGGCCAAAAGACCACTATATCGCGTATTTCCGGCTCTCGGAACCTCGGGCGAAAACCCTTCCGACTTTCGGAGATTTCATTCTCTCGCACGGAATTCATCGCTAGACGATGGGACGTCTACCCTTAAGGGGGGGATAGGCCTATCAATTTCTGCGATTTCCGATGAGATTTTGATTTTTCTACGCCAGAATCGACGCTGATTACGCTCTCAATTAGCTCTTCTGCGCAGTAATCCTCCGAATTCTCCCTGTCGCACAAGCCTCGGAGCTACTCCAGGTTCTATCCGACATTCCTCTCGCACTGGTACTCGACTCCAGTTCTCAATGCGTCCGAAATCCGACGTCCGCCCCTCGGCCGACGACACTCGGAACTATCTCCGACACGCATGTACGTCCGGACCATCGACCACACCATTGTGCACACCCTGGAGTCAACGACCGTTCACTATTCCTTATACTCCGTGGTCCTTGCTCTCCACCCCATCCAGCCTACTCTGCTTTCTGGCTACCTTATCCAATCCCTTCAAAATCTGTGTAACGCACTTCACGGAGTTCGTCCGAACGACCAATGAGCCGACTTCTGGACGACTTCTACCCTTCCTTCATCTCCGACGGCTCGGCTCCGAGCCGACCGACGGATCGGCTTGACTTGACTTGGACTTCACTAAGTCCACTTCACTCTTGCTTAAATCCTCTTACTCATTCACTTCACATAATCGGACTTAGGCCGAACTCGGCCAATTCGATCAAGATTCGACTATATACAAAACAAGAAAAGTATCTACGAGTCATTTGCGTTTGGTAACCCTTTGACGCAGGGCATACGGAAGTCCAAATCTACTCTACAACGGGCTCACCCGGCCCGGACGCCACTTCCTCACCCTCGCCTCCTTCCTTCCCCTCCTCCGATGCGGTCGGAGCTCCTCCGCCGATCTCCGGCGCGACTCCACCCATCACAACAACCTCCGGAGTGGTCGGAGCATCGGCGCCGCCATTCGGCTCCGCTCCGCCCTTCTCCACATCCTCCGTGGTCACCACCGACGTCGTTGTCGGCGCACCACCATCCACCTCCATCGCCGACGGCTCGGCTCCGACATCCGGAGTCGACCTCCGCGTCCCCGACGGCCCTGCCACGGGACCGACGTCCGGCGTGGACGAACTCCCCACCCCGGAGGGCCCCGCGACGGGACTCGACTCCCTCGCGACCTCCGATCCATCTCCGTCCCCCCTCGGCCGACCTCCGACCGTCGAGACGACCAGCCGGTACGTCTCCACCGTCATCCCGGCCTCAGCGGCGGCCTGCTCGACGTGGGGCTCGACGCCCGCATCCTCCGCCTTCGGCGACAGCCAAAGCAGCCCCGAAGTGTCCAAGTGCGGCGGGAATAATTCGTCTGCGACTCGGCCTCGGCGCTGAGCTCCGGGCGACCTCGCCCTCCGCCGCTCCCTCGTCTCCCTCCGAAGCACCGCGTGGTGCGCATCCTGGTTGGTCACGAGGACCTCCGGAACTTCGCGCCCACGGCGCGGAGGCTTCGGCCTCGCCGTCCCCTTCCCCTTCCGGTCCGACGGCTCCTCCTCCGACTCATCCTCCGACTCGCTTCCGTCCAAAACGTATCGGACGCGGGTCGGCGGAGAGCGATCTTCGGGGTATTCGGCGAGCGCGCGTTCCATCATCTCTTCGAACGCGCCGATCTCGCCTCCCCGACCTCCGACGTGGTGGGCTCGAGCCATCAGCTCGAACGCAATCCGCGCACGGTCCTCCGCCGCGGACATACGCTCGAACATCCGCGCATGGTCCCGCTCCAACAACTCCACCCGTCGCATCATCTCCGACGTGCGGGTGGGCAGGACTTCGCGCAGAGGCAGTGCTGGCAGCCCCGACTCAGGAGAGAACTTCCGGCGCCTCTTGCTTGGGCGGGAAGACTCCTCCGAATCGGAGCTTACCTCCGACCTCGGCTCCGAGACGCGCTGCGCTGCGTGCCGCACGCCCTTCCCTTTCGAGAAGTTGCATCGAATCTTCGAATGGCGGCACTGCTCGCATGCAGTGATGTGCTTCGCGGTGCTGACGAAGCACTTACGACCCTTCTTACTACAGTGGTCGCATGCTACCAATTCAACCGTTAGCTCCGACTCGGCTCCGCCGACTGCGACGCACCTTTCTCAGCGGGAATGAACCACGCCTCCTCCTTCGCATCCCAGTGCTCCTTCCTCTTCTTCGGCCTCGGCGGCGCGACCTCCTCCGACTCGTCCCCCAACTGGTCCGGCTCCTCCGACGTCGCACGACGCACCTCCGACTCCGAGGGCGCCACCTCCGACGCCGAGCCCACCTCATCGCGACGCTCGGGTCCGGCTCCGCCAGCCTACCCTGGACTCGCGCCGCGTACTGCGCGCGCATCTCATCCAGTTGGCGCTGGAGCCCTTCGGCCCGCTCGCGCTCCGCCGCGGCCTCCACCTCCGCAGCCACCCGCGCTCGCTCCGCAGCCGCGAACTTCTCCCGCATTTTCTTTTTCTGTTCCCTCTTCGCCACATCCGCCTTCCTACGCTCTTCGCGGGCGGCGACTTCCGCCTCGGGGGTTTGGGAACGCACCGGCGTCTTCTCGCCTTCGGGCCTCGGGGCCTCGTGCGACGGAGTCGGCGGCGACGGCGGCGGAGTCGGTTTCGGAGTGGACATCGTGGTTGAGAGCAAGAATGATGATGACGAATTTTCACTCGTGGGAATATTTGTAATCCTGCAAAGCTGACCACGTGATTCGGCATCTCGGCATCTCGGCATCTCGGCGCCTCGACTTCAACTTTTCCCTTCACCATTTTTTCGGCACATTTTCCTCCTCCGACATATCCGATCATCACCTCTAACGACCTCGCCCATGTTCCTTGTGGGAAAGGAACGTAAGAGGGGGATACTGTTATATCCGTGCCTCGGAACTCGGGACTCGGCCTCGGAGCCGCCGATCTCTCGGAGATCGGCCGACGGAGCTCCTCCGCCGACTCACAAATCCACGACAGACTCCATCGGACCTCGTGTTCGAACCGGGTTTTTACGCAATGAAGGATCACTGAGCGTTTCCCGTTTATCCGCCTTCTTTCTTATTGTTTCATCCTCATGTTCTAACTTCCATTTCCTTTTTGGTCAGTCGCTATTGTTGCGCTTAGACCATCATGATATTTCCTTTTATAGATACATAATAACCTTTAGTAGTTTAAATACGCCTCCGGGTCATCGTGTATCTTCAGTTTGTTAATTAACGTCGTATACTCGGCAAACCATCCTCCTCTCTATACGTGATCAAGCCTTGGCAATCCCGAGCTTGTCCGTTCTCGTCCGTCCGAAAGGATTCCTGCCATAGGCTCTCACCCTGCTGTTTGTGGTGTTGAGTGAAAACCTCCGCACGGTCCGGTTGATCACCTCCGACTCCGATCTCTGATCTCCGACCCGACGCCTCGGCGTATCGCCTCGCCCGAGTACCTCCGGTCACCCGGTCGGCCGAATCACTCCCTTCCTAGTCCCCTCCGCCGCGTATATAACATCAAGCAAAACTGCCGGCTGAAAACGCATCCAAGAATTCTGGACGCTACTCGGATATTCAAGCAGGAGTTCAAATTCCCAATATCATAGAGCAAATTCTTGATCTAACTATTCCTATGACAGTACGTGAAGCTTTTGTATCTTCAAAAGAAATACGCACCGGCATCATGGACATTATGCGATTCAAAAATGTGAAGGCAGTTTTATTGGGCAACAGCCAAGACAACCCCATTGTAGCTCACTGGGGTTGGCCGCGCACAGAAGGGGTCCTCATAAAAATTGATGTGATATCTAACGGGAAGTTAATATCTGCAATAATTGATACAGGATCCCAACTGAACGTAGTTCGAGCTGACATTGCCGCCTTGCGAATTCATAGACCTGTGGATATGACCATGGTCACAAACATGAATGATGCAAACGGTGGCCAGGGGCAGCTGTGTGGATATATTCACAACACTGAAATAGGCTGTGGAGGGGTTCAAACCTTCACAGATTTATGGGTTTCGTGCCAGGCACCATTTGAACTTTTGTTGGGAAGGCCCTAGCAAAGGGGCAACTTGGTCACTATTGATGAAAGGGACGAAGGGACTTACCTGGTCTTCAAGGACAGGGAAACCCGTCTTCCTTGATACGAGCTTCTTGCAATCCCCTACGAAGCTGTCATCAACAGTGCGATGGACTCCGTAATAAATCCTACCCCAACCAGTCATTTATTTGTGTGCAAAGAAAACACACTAAGTTCAATTTCAACTTACACTGGTTGAGCTATTCGAGTTTTTCGGTGAAAAAATCAGTGAAAAAAAGTTTGGATTTTACAGCACCTTTTTCGCGGAAAACATAACTGAAAAATGTGTGAAAATCTTAGTGAATTTGTTGAACTTCAACAAGAATTCACCACTTTTTCAGCAGAAATTCACAAGTTTCAAAATTTTCACAAAGAGCTTTCGGGTTTTTCGCTTCAGTTTTGCTGAAGAAGTCAGTGTAAAATCCAAACTTTTTTTCACCCGTTTTTTCACCGAAAAACTTGAATAGTTCAACCAGTGTTACCGCGAACCGTTGAAAGTAAAAGAACTTAAAGTGTTGGGTTCACACATAACTCAAGAAGAAAGTTCTGGTTGCGTTGTAATGCAGACCGCGGTGTAGCTATTGGAGGGTTGTGTGACTGTCCTCTTAATAACGACGTGCTCGGCCTCTGGGGATTTTATATGATGTGATTATAGTAGGGAATTCTGGTTTAGACTAATGCCTCTTGGGGAATGTGTGTGTGTGTGTGTGGGATGCCAAAGATGGCTGGAAAGTGTGTGCGTGTGTGTGGAAAGCTTCCTGGATAATGTTTCCGGGGAGCCTTATATCGTTAATTCCGGGTGATTGTCCGTTGCTTGTGGCGCGGGGCGTTCCTGGAAAATATATCTGTGTCCTGGCTTTGTCGTTCTTATGACGGCTAAGTTAGCTAAAGAAAGGTAAGAATGAAAATACTGTCTCCTCGTCCTAGAATTCCTGTTGGGGGTTTCTAGTCTCCTGGATCCCGTAGCTCTCGCTCGTTATCTCTTCTGCGCTCCTCCCCTTTGAAGGTGCGCAAATTCGATAGCTTGGTAAAACCCGTAGGAGGTACCGCGATTGGTTACGACGACGCCGGATACTCAATTGTTCGATAATATGGGCGGCAGTTTATCCGTGATGATTCTGGTGCTAGTCGCCCTCGTCTTGTCTTCTACACGGTGTGGTGCCTGCAAAGGTAGTGTCGATTACGATGACTAGCTGGAAGTGTAGACTTGGGATGCCTGTGATGGGGGCGGGGCACCTTGCAGAAGTGTTAAATCCCGTGACCAAATCTTTCACCAGACCAACTGGGCCAAAAGACCACTGTAATCCGCTGAAGGCGGATTACGGATTTGGACTATATATACATGATTAAACACATTTTCATGCATTTAACAAGAAGCAGGTATGAGAGTAAAGTGGCCCTGGTGTGGGACAAGTGAGGGGAGTTGTGGTCAAATGCGTGAACGAGGACTGAATTGCTTGTGGGGGTACAAGTGGGGGAGGGAACAAAGCCCAGTAATTGACTGACTACCTCCTACTTTCACCTCTCCTTTTATATCTCTCCATCCTCGCCTCGAGGCGCCTTCTTGTGCCTGGAAACACCCTGTAGCACGCGGTGCCGGGCGTCTCTGGGAACAAAGTAGCTGCCTGAACGGTTTGGCCGGAAGGTGATTAGGTGATTTGGTAGCTGGAGGGTTCATCCGAAGACGGTATTTGATATTTTCCTTGGTTTGCCGAGTGTCCGCCATGTGGAGCACTGTCTGTACATCTTGTCCGGTGAGTTATTACGATATAATTCGGTGAGAGGGCGGGGTGAGGCACTGCGGAGCTGCGTGGAGGTGTTGTTCATGGGAGAAAATGTGTTTCGTCGTGCGCCAGAGGTGGTGGCAAGTTCGTCCAGAGAGCTTTGTTACATTATAGTTCGGTAGGCGAGGATTGATCTTCGTATGTGTCTGGAAGTATCGTCCCATCAGGTCATGTTGGTGGAAAGTAGGGGGAGAGTGTCGTTCGTTTATGGATGGAGAGTGTCTGGAACTTGTTTCCGGGAACGTATTGCGCTGTGTTTCGGTGTCTGAAGAGTCTTTGCGCCATTTGATTGAATGCGGTAACTGCATTTCCTATTTGGGCGTGTCCCGGTGAGCGTCTTCTTCAGCTTCGCTTGGAGGGGCCATGAGGCGGTGTGCAGGGCGTAGCACCAACACCAGCCTCACAGTGTTCCAAACGAGCAAGGAATAAGTACAAGTAAATACTTGCACAACTCGGCTTCCACGGACGAACTCTTCACCCCCTTGCGAATCGACACTTGGAATCTGGACGAAGAACCTTCTGGGGCATCGCAAATTGCCCTAGAAAAATTATTGTCGACATACAACCGCAAAAGAGAACATACCTCTACCAAATCTAGGCTTGAAATCACGAGGCCATGCCTAATGTCCGAACAAGACGACAATCTCAACGTCAAAACACAAAGATTGATGTTTAACACGTCATGGGCTTGGCAGTTGTGCCAAAAACTTGCAGGCATGCAATTCGGAACCTGAGGACAAGCTGTTGTGGTGCCGGCGTCAAGCGCTAAGTGCTCAACATCATCATTACTCCACACGACTAAACGACAACTTACCTTGCAAAACAACGCGCGGCCTCTTGAACTTCAAGCCTCAACTTCTGCTAACCAAAAACTAGAAGTTAGGAAAAGAAAAGAGGAATTCTACAAGGAAAGTCAGCAAGAAAAGAGGAAAGAAAGAAGAACGCAACGTAACGCAGCGTGGCAAGGATCTGGAAGCCCAAAATCTGCTAAACCCGATCGGTTTAGTCCCGGATTCTACCCTGACACCGCGTTTTGACGTTGACAAGACACCGGACTACTCCGGTGCCTAAAGACACACAGAATACATCAAAACGGATCAAAATTAAAAAGATTTTGCTCACCAACGTAAAAACAACAAGAAACTTGCGAGCCAATGTTCAATCCCAGCAGGCACCAAAGCCTTTTGCAAGACAGAATGCTGGCACGTTATCCAATGATTTGACCGAAGTCAAAGGAGGTTCCAAAAATTACGCGATCCCGAACCGAGGAAGGTTCAGGATCATGATCTGGAAATGGAAGCTAGTGTTGCACCTTTGGGTGACTTCTAGCTTCCTTTCTTGGAACTTTCAATCGGAATGTCAATGGCGTCTGGTTTCAGGGGGCTTAGCTCAGCTCAGCGCTCCCCCATTACTCAATAAAAAAAGTGCACCTAATTTTGTAGCTTCAATTCTTTTCCCACACGACACACCAAACTCAAACCCCCCTAATATGCCCACCTTTCAGCCTCCCCGCTTCATTCCCTTCAATCAGCTAACAACAACGAGTGCAACCCTGCTTGAAACAAGGACCCCCAGAACAGAATCACGCACTGTGCTCCGGCTCCACCCCGGGCCTTCACCGTCCCTCCCCTTCCGCTTGCCTCCATCGAGAGCGACGTCCTCAGTCGCACTCGGACCCACCACTTCGGCCCGGTTGACACGCACCCCAGCTCTGGTACGAGCTTCCAACGTGTTCACGCTGCCACTGATCTTCAGTGGGGTGCTTTTCGTCGAGGGCGCGAACTCACCATTCGTCCAGGCTCCGTTGTGTCCCCCCAAACCGTCTACACTGGCCTTGAAAAACGAGAGAACGGTCAGGAAGTTTACCATTCAGTAATGCTGAACGCCTGTTTGCTCATCCACAACCCGTCCACAGGAGAACCCGGTATGAGAAATGGACACGTGATGGTCCACTTCTATGCCGTGCCTCCTGCTGACGACCCTTGGCCTTTAGAAGTTCCATACGCGTCCCTCGTCCGCGTCAAAGAAGCCCTCCCCACGTATTCCCGCTCGATCCACCAAGAGGTTGGTCGACAATGTCGGGCTGAGCGGTTCAAAATTGACGTTAATCAGCAGATAGAAATAATATTCTCACCTATGCCGCCCTCGACTTCCTCGCGTTCCATCCCCATGCCACCGACGCCGTACCCGCGTCCCAAATCAACCAAGTCCGTGTCGGCGCTCGTCAAGTACACCCCCAAGCCGCTTCCCATCCGCCGCTCGCAGATCCAGGAACCCGAGGAACCGTTCAGGTTCTTCACGTTCCCGTCCGACGCCCCGCCGCGCGTTCAGTTCCAGAACGCGGTGCTGATGGGACTCATCGAGTCGGCGACCAGGAACGAGGTCGTGGCGCTCCCCACTCGCGCCCACCCCACTCTCCCCGCTGAACCCCGCCCCGACACGCCTGGCTTCTCCCGCCGTCTTCACGAAAAGCGTCCAGACGGCTTGGTGAGAAAGCCGTCGTCGGGTGTCTTCAAGATGGAAGATGTTCTCCTATTGCCCGCGCCCGTTAGCCCAGAGGAAGATCGAGCCGTGGTGGGTACCGTATTCCTTTCCAGATTTAATACTTCTAACGCGTGCGCCGAAAAGTTCAATGTCGAAGTTTTCAAGTGTTCGTTGGAAGAGAAGTTTGGCCGCGTACGGAACCCACTGTGTGTATTCAATCTTCTTTTTAAAGAATCTGGCGCTGAAATTAGCAAAAATAGGAGCCTTGCACACTCCGTCGTCCAGAATACTGCCCAAGATGTTGCCCCAGACGTTGCCCAGAACCAGAAAGACAAGGCTGAAATTCTCAATGACACCGAGGGTTTCAGCAGTGTTTACAGTAGCAGTGACGACATGAGTGTCACCACCGCAGACAGCGGCGACGCTCCCCAAGACGGCCAGACGCGCATCAGAGAAGGAGGAGATTGTCGCCAAGAAGAAGCCCGTGCGCACGGACCTGCCTTCGCAGGATCTCGTGATTCGGGCCAATTCCGATCGAGCCCAGACTCAACGGGCCCGATGTGCACGAGATCTCCCACGCCCATCATTCCGCGGGTGGATCTCCCCGCACTTCTGACTCCCTTCCTCCGTCTCGCCCTCGTCTTCGCTTTCTCTCGCTCTTGCCTGCGCTCGCCGTCGAGGACGGCGATGACGAGCTTGACTACTTTAACACCGATCACCACGCCGACTCGCGCTCGCCTTCTCCCGACTGCTGTTCTATTATCCACACCCCCGAGACGCCACTTTGGACCACTTGTCCCTTGGCCCCCAGCACTTCGGCCTTGAGCTCTCTCTCCTCCACCCTCCCGTCCCTCGTCAGCTTCTCATCGAGCACCAAATCGAGCGCTAATCAATTCAATTTCGTGCTCCAAGACGCTCTCCCGCCTAAACCCACCACCACTACCACTGTTGTCTCCGACCACACCGGGCTTCTCCTTTCGCAGCAGTCTCCTCTCGGACACGTTGAGGTCGACGAAGCCGTGCTCGCACATACCATCGACTGCATCCACAACACCATTTCCAGTGCTGCCACCCCGACAGAATGGTCATAGACGGCGCTCGCATGCGCTGCATGGCCATTCAGCATTCGTACCATTTGACAGAGCAGCGCATCGACGAGAACGTCGTGCTGCTGTCCCTCATCGCCCGCGCCGAGTAGTCTCGTTCCCATCCGTTCTGGAGGGATAAGTCCGAGTTGGTGGAGTGGGCGGGACTTTTTCTAAAAATAGTGTTTCGGATCAGTTCCGGTCGCAGTTTGAAAAACGTAGTGCAAGGATCCCTCCAGAACGTCTGGGGCATTTCGTATGTAACACTCCCCATCGGGTCACGCAACTGTGTGTCACACATCCTCTAGGTCCCCGTTCTATTCACTGTAAGCCCATACCTTGTGCTTCAAATAATTGCATTCGGCTCAAATAAGCCTCCTGCGTCGCATCCGGGCCATTTCCAAATTTCCAGAGGGTACAAATTGGCTGAAAGGGCCAAATCACATCGTTAGTTTGCACGGCTCAGAGAAGCCTCAAATGAGGGTCTGAGGTTCAGAGAAAATTAGAGCATTTCAATTGGAAGGATTCTGACCCACTAGAGCAGGTATTGAGGCTGAGGAGGGACGGTGGACGAGAGAACAAGCAAGATGTGACGCGATGGGGGGGATCATCTTGCGAAGTGCACCAGACGTTTGGGTGACGTTTCTGCCATCATTTTCATTATCCGACCGGCCCGCTGATCCGGAGTCACCCAAACGTCTGGATCCGAGACTAGCGCCGAGAACGAGGCAGATCAATGCGCGTCTTATCTTGACTTCGACGCAATGAAGTGCCACGACATGGTAAACATCGACATTTACCACCACGAGCCAAAGCGTAACCCCATCCCCGTGGAGAAGCAGGAGCAGGCTGATAAGGTATGTGGGCTCGAATCCCATGCCTGCGACCCCGCTCACAATGACCAGAACAAGGTCATGAAAGCTTTTCTGGACGCCATCTCCGTCATCTGCGAGGACGGCAAGCGCCGCGTCCATGACGGCGTCGGCATTTCCGTCTCCACTGATGGTGATCGCTACCGCGCCTTTTCTGCTGCTGCGCTCCTCAACGGCGCCATGTATCGCCTCGCCATGCGTATGTTCGCCGAGACGCGCCAGGATGAGATCGCCTGCATCTCCCTCCTTCGCACCAGCGTCCTCACCGTCAACCGCGCTGGAGGTGAACTCATCGACTTGCGCTGTCTCCCTTGGAACGAAACCATCCTCTATCGTCTGGCGTCCTTCCCGCCTCCGTACCTGCATGGCATTGAGTACACGCACCTTTGCGTCATCATGTATGTGTTCGAGTGGGAGGGGGATTTCGCCATCTCCAACGCCATCGCCTCGCTCCTTCGCTATTGTTTCCATGAGCCCGCGATCATCACACAATTCTTTTGCGCTGGCCTTCTCGACGCCAACGACACGATTGTGCGCAAGGGGGTACGTGTTCCTATCAAGTCCCGTACCGCGTCTTCCACTTTCTTTCGGGGGAGCCGCGACTTTCATTCTCCTAACTTGTGCGCTGATTTTTCTGACCAGAAAAAGTGCGTCATTTGCTCCCCGCGGGTGAACTTATCACTGTATTTTTCAGAATTTTTCTTGGAGCAGCCAAAGCGCTGCTATGTACCATCACACCGCCGTCTCGCCTGATTCTGACTTGTCTGTTCTGCTTCGCGTTCATCTCCCCCACCCGGAGATTTTCTTGGACTTTTGTATATTTTGTACTACCACCGCCGTCTGATGCCTCTTTTCTTGGAATATCTCCTATGTACCATTTGGTTACTTACGGATTTATTTGTACCTTTGTTTGTGCTTTTAGTTGTACTTAGTTTGTATGTGCCGCGTTTGAATTCACCTTGTTTTTGGTGGCTCTGGTGTGAACCTGAAGTGCCAGAACAAAACGAAAGACTTTGGTGTTTTTCGTACAAGAATTCTGATGACGTACAGGACATTATGAACACAACTCAGGTATTTCGGTGCAAACCCAAAAGGAACATCTTCAAGCCAATGGATCAGGAATTCCTCGAGCTGAATGATCTTTACATCTTCTACCCTGTTGAAGTTCATTCTTCAACTAAAGAAGACTGTCAATCCTTTACCATGTATAAAAGGGTTGATAAAAAGATTAAGCTGGTATCTACTATGTTTTCGCCCGATTACAAAGTAAAATGATCAATTCCAGAAGATCCTTTGAAAACTCTACCCCCACTATCTATCCACCCAACTTCGAACCCACTACCTGACTCACTCGTGAACGGTTGGAGACTCTGGAATTAAATCCAGATAAATTTCTTACCTCTGAAGAAGAAAAGCTTTTCACACATATCATGAAACTAAACGAAGGTGCATTAGCTTTTGAAGATATTGAACACGGTACCTTCAAAGATTCTTATTTCAGTCCGTATAAAATTTCCACTGTCCCCCATACTCCCTGGGAATACAAAAATATTCTCATCCCTCCTGGTATACTTACCAAAGTCATTGAAGTCTTGAAACTCAAAATGGAAACAGGTGTTTACGAACCCTGCCAATCCTCCTACCGATCAAGATGGTTTTGTGTAATGAAGAAAAACGGCAAACTCCGCATAGTCCATGACCTTCAGCCTCTCAATAAGGTCACTATACGATGCAGGTATGGTTCCTATTCTCGACGATTCTGTTGAAGGCTTTGCAGGTCGCCAGTGTTACACTGTGTTCGCGATTTGTATTGGGGCTTTGATGCAAGACGAATGGAACCAGAAAGCCGAGATATGACTGCTTTCATGACGTCGCTCGGATTACTTCGTATCACTTCCATGCCCATCGGCTTCACCAACTCCCCCGCTGAATTTCAAAAATGCATGGTGTATATTTTGCATGATGAAATTCCGCACGTCGTCAATATCTTCATTGACGACCTACCCATCAAAGGCCCCACTAGCCAATATCTTGACGCAGACGGAAACCCTGAAACCATTCCTGGTAATAATCAGATCAGGTGTTTCATATAGGAACATGCTCAAGACGTGCACCGCATAATGCACCGCATCGACTGTGCTGGAGGCACCTTCTCCGGCACCAAGACCCAAATCTGCTGACCAGAGGTATTAATTCTTGGGCAGAAATGTAACCCTCAAGGATGCATGCCAGATGAAAAGAAAGTTTCATCCATCTTGAACTGGCCCGCACTTACTACCTCTCACGAAGTCCGTAGGTTCCTAGGACTTTGTGGAACAGTGCAAATTTGGATTTTGAACTATTCAGCCATAATTTGTCCGCTCACTGAACTCTACCGCAAGAATATGGAGTTCGACTGGAACGCAAGACACCAAAAAGCCTTTGCATTGATTAAATGACTGGTAACAAGTGCACCTGCTTTGAGACCGATCGACTATGAATCTACAAACCCTGTAATTCTGTCAGTGGATTCTTCACGAGACGCTACAGGAATGATCTTGGCACAAGATGATGACAAAGGGAAGTGTCGTCCAGCTTGCTATAGCTCAGTGCCTATGAGTGAACGTGAATCCAGATACTCGCAACCCAAACTAGAGTTATTTGGATTATATCGTGCACTATGTAGCTGGAGACTATACATAATTGGTGTTCGAAACTTCCAAGTCGAAGTTGATGCTCAGTTCATCAAGGGGTTCCTCAACAACCCCGACCTACAGCCAGATGCTGCTGTGAACCGCTGGATTCAAGGAATCCTAATGTTCCACTTTGAACTGATTCACGTACCTGCCGTTCGATTCCAAAGTCCTGACGCTCTCTCACGACATGGTCTTGGCGAAGGTGAATACGCAGAAGACGATGACGATAGCTGGCTTGATCGCATAGCCCTGCTGTATGGCAAACCTCTTGAGACCAAGTCCACTCATGGATTAGACTCGAGAGAAATTTTGGACCTAGAAAAAACAATGTTTTTACCAATTACCAAAAATAGTATTGGTACATGTCGACAAAATGTCAACTGAACAAGTTGACAAGTCGTCTATAGCATCTGATATGCTTTCCCCTTTTGGGAAATTTCCTAACGGAGAAAACACTATAGGTGCTGAGGTCACCATGACAACCAGCACTATTGCATCCGAAAATGCTGTAATTCTTGACCTGCTCAAAAATTGTTTTAAGGATGTCTGGGAAATGCCAAAATATTTCCAGCATACACGGATGCCTTACGAAACTAGGTGTCCGTATCCTGCAGAACAATTGCTCTCCTGTCTTCTAGGACACAAAGGTCAAGAATTATTACTGCAACGAATCCAGCAGTTTCTACGAACTTTGGAGATGCCAGACAGAAGAACACCCCAGAAACAAAGACGATTCATAGCTAAAGCCTCAGAATTCTTTGAACGAGAAGGACGACTTTGGAAACGCAATCGAAATGGTGCGCCTCTCGTGGTGATACTTGAACCCAAATCATGACTATCGATTTTGATTCAAGCCCACAAAAATCTGGGACACAAAGGAAGGACTGCTATGTGGAAGAATCTAAGAATACGATTCTATTGGCCATATCTTCGTGCAGACATTAATCACCATGTGGGTTCTTGCCCACAATGTCAAGTTCAAAACACGAAAAAAATAGAGATTCCACCCACTATTTCCACTCCCACTACAATCTTCAGCAAAATATACATCAATGTGATGTGTATGCCTTTGTCAGGAAAGACAAACATGATTGTAGCCGCTCGCGACAATTTGAGTGGTTTCTGTGAAGCCAAGGCTCTTACCGCCCAAACCGCACAGCAAATGGCAAACTTCTTCTGGACATACCTGTATTGTCGATACAGATGTCCAGTACAAGTCACTACCGACAATGGATCAGAAGTGAAGGCAGCCTTCGAAATACTGATGAAACATCTTGTTATATGTCGGCGTGGAGGACAGACAGACAACTGATGCCAAAAGGGGACAAGACTGGATCCGTCGGCCGAGTCGGACATTTGCCTAAGGTCAGAGCCAAACTGGAAAACTAGGAATCAGCCATCTTGCAAGCACCACAGGTAGATTAAAGGTGTGTGACTGTCTAGCCTTCAGCTGCGAGAAGAATGGAAAGGAGGAAAGGAAGTGGTGAATGATCCGGACCGGAGCTGGAGCTGAGACTGAGCCGAGGGCTGATCGAGGCTGGAGACAAGTCGGGTGGATGGTAGAGTCGCCAGAGTGGACAGGAGCATTGAGGGACAGAGACCCGAGGTCGCTGGACTGTTATGTCTGTGCTCGGAACCCTCGGAACTCGGCCAACGGAACGGCTCCGCCAGACTCGGCCGATGGAAACCTCACATCAACCTCCGACAATCTCGTGTTCTTTCTCAGGTTTTCACGCAATGAAGCTTACTGAGCGTTTCCCGTTTATCCGTCTTCTTTCTTATTGTTTTAACCTCATGTTTATATTCTCCTTCCTCTTTGGGACTTTCACTATTGTTGCGCTTGGACCATCAGATATTTCCTTATATGTATACATAATAACCTTTCCAGTATAAATACCGTAGTCTAACTTTGTATTCCTCAGTTTGATTATTAACATTGCTTCGCACTTCTTCCGCAAGTAACTGAGTTGTTCCGATTCCGGTCTCTGAACCTGAACCTCATTTCTGTCCTTCCTGCCTCGAGTCACCCAGGTAGTTATGCGCCCAGCTCCTCTGTGGTGTTCACATATATCTCCAACACTCTGGTCTTCCTCTCAGCCAATACTTGGCCAGCTCTGGTTCCATCTTCCCTTCCGTTAGCTTGGTATATAACACATCTCTTGGGTGCTGCTGCAGTTTGCAGGTTGTGTTATCGCTTTGGGCCTGTTATATCCAGTATGTGGTCACTGTGTTCCTGCTACATTGCTGTATCGCTCCGGAGCTCTGTCTGACCATTCAGCCCTTGTTTCTGAACTGTTCCACCTCCTGACATTCCGTCCGCATCTTCCAGACTTCTGTCATCCCTTCAGCCGACGTCTCCTACGGTTCTATCGAGCCTTCGGAACTTTGTTCGGCTGACCTCCGGTTTTCGGTCAGCATCTCCGCTGCTTTCTGTTGCCACTCCTCTCGCTCTCTTGGTAATTTCCTCTCGGAACTCTCGGTCCTATTCTGGACTCGGTTCTTGGGCACACTCCATAGGTTCAGCAGAATTAGGTTGTGTATTGCTTTGGATCAGCCGCATCCGAATTTCGGTTGGTATTTGGTCACTAGTTCTCTGCTGCTTCGCTTCGGAGTCCTGTCCAACCTCCCAATTCATTCCTTCAAGCAATTTCCGCTCTCCGACATCCATTTCCCTCTGGCACTCATTCATCTTCACATTCCGTGCCAGAACTCCCTCTCTCCCAACATATTTCATCTTGGCATTTTGGGAAGCCTTGGCTCCGGCCCTCAGCATCTCGGAGTTGTCTTTTCGGGATCTTCATCTGAGGCTCATTGTCTCCTCTATACCACTTTTTGTTCCTCGAACTTTGGTTCTCCGTTTATCGCTCTTGCTCGGTTCACTCTCAAGTCTTCCGTTGGTCACTTCCAATCTTCCGATGCTGGCTTTGGCCGATGCATCCCGAATTGTCCTTTGCTGTTCATCACAGTTGGTAGTCTCCTTCCACTACTCTCTGCCCTCGAAGCTCAGTTCCGGTTGTCTCCTGAACACTGTTGCAGTCTTAGGTTGCGCATCGCTTTGGGCCAGCTGCATCCAATATTCTCAGTCGGTATTCAGTCACTAAACTCCTGCCACTTTGTTCCGAGATTCCGCCTGGTTATTCGGCTCCTCAGCTGAGCCTTGGAAAAGCTCATTCGACTCTTTGGGTCTTGTTCTATGACCTTCGGCTTCTCGGACGAACCTCCGGTTTCTCGGACGAACCTCCGGTTCAGTGCATTTTGGCTCTGGGCGGCGGCCCTAGGCTGGAATTCGCTCTGCTCCTTCTGGTTCACTTTCCTTTCCGAGATCTTCTATCAACTTCTTTTTCCGTTAGGCATTCTTTGGAGTTTTGGCTTCATTGCTTTTTCCACCTCTTCCACCTTGGCGGCATTCTCCATCATCTATCTTCTCCTCCCACCCTCTCCAGTCGGTGATTCCTTCTTGTCATGTTCTGCTTGCGCCGCTCGGGCCATCAGAACCCTTCCGAACATTCTCGCATTTGCTTCGGTCTTTGCAGTTGCCTCCCAGCTTTGGTTGGTGAGATGCTTCAGCTCTTCCGGAACCGGGTCGGAGCCTTGGCTCCTTCAAACTCTCGCGTGCTTGGATTGACCACCATCCCCAATGTACTTTGACAGCTTCTTCTCTTCTGCTGTCGAGTCTCAGGCTCTCTGAGCTTCTCTCCTTTCACCTGTCGGTCACTTTGGCTCTATCTGAGCCAAAAGACCTGTTAGAATCAGGCAGGCACAGAGAGCTGAAGTCAACAGTAAGAACTCAGTGTATTGCCAAAATGCGAAGTAAGTACTTGCCTGAAGTCAACAGTAAGAACTGAGGACTCAGGACTACAACCAGCTACTTATATATGTATCCTACATGTATAGTAAGCAGTATTAATAACGCTCAGTCAGCCTGATCAATAAGCAGGTGATCAGTAAGCAGATCAGTAAGCAGGTGATCAGTAAGCTGATCAATAAGCAGATGATCAGTAAGCAAAGGAAACAGTAAGCAAATGTAAGTAAGCATAGGATCAGTCCGGAACGGACAGGATCAAAGGATCAGAGATGCGAGAGTGGTAGAGTCCAAACCCACACTGCAACAAGACCACTGTAATCCGGTTTTCCGTTCACTCGGGACCTTCGGGCAAAAGCTCTCAGTCAATCCCTGGTACTCTCAGCGGAGTTGGAATCTTGAACTAGACAATGGGACGTCTACTCTTATTGCAATTTTCAATACTAATGTCATTTAGTGGAAAAAAAAAGTTTCAAACTCGAGAGGTCCCAGGTTCGAGCCGAGATTCCGACACCTTTTTCCATTTTAGACAAAAGCAAACAAAGGTCCATTTTTGTTGTTTCAGTGTATTTCACGGTTCTTTCTCCAGATCTCATAGCCAGAAAGTTGTTGTAGGTTAATCCACACACAGTGGGAGTCATTCTGCTACAGTTTATAGGTGTTCTCTGATGTAGTACATAGAAAAGTGCTATCAACTTCAAACCCGCTGGACTTGAGCAAGAGTTGGGTATTTTGATGCAACTGAGTGGATGGAGCCAACAGAGGATGTCCCAGATATACTCTTTAGCTTTCTAACGGATGGAGGAAAGCCTTTGACAAACTGCAGCCCGACACAAATGATATATATAGCATGCCCCCTCTTTCAGGTGGTATTGAAGCTTCCAAATGGGTCCAAAGATGGTCAGACCGAACTAAAAGAGGTATATCCCATTTTTCATAGCACGGAAGGGTTTATTACATGTCTTGACGAACAGATATAGGGTTTCTGAGACTGCTTGGACTCCCATCGGAGAATCTCTTCTGTTTGTGTGAAAGATGAGTTTTGTAGACCTCTGATCTAGTCCGAAGCATCAATAACAGTAACATCAATTGGGCTCAATGACCTTACAGGCCTAGGACAGTTGAAATGCCGTGAAATACACCGAAACAACAAAAATCAACCTTTGTTTGGTCTTGTCTAAAATGGAAAAAAGGTGTCGGCATCTCGGCTCGAACCTGGGACCTCTCGAGGTTGAAACTTTTTTTTTTCCGCTGAATGACATTAGTATTGAAAATTGCAATAAAGGGGGGATATGCATCTCAAATTAGGCATCTTAAATTTCCGCGCTTTTCCATGATTTTCGACTTTTCTTCACTGGAATTGTTCGCTGATTCGCTCTGAGCTAGCACTTCTTGCGCAGTCATCCTCCGGTCCTTTCTCCTGTTGTTCTGGATCCGACTTCCCACTTCCAGATTCTGTGTTTTGACAACACTCTCCACACTTGATTTCCAATTCCAGACACATCTCCCGACTTCCGACGCTTCGGAACCGAACCTTGGCTCCCCTGAGTCACTGTTTGTGGTCTCTGAACACGTCCAACCATTGTTCTAAGTTGTCCGGCTCATTGGGTCCTCGGTCTTGTCCCCCTTTGGCATCAGTTGTTTGTCCTTCACACCGACATATAACATCTAGGTGCAACGAAGTGGGTTTTTTTCTCTTTTGTTTGTCCTCTTCCATGCCTCAATGGACCCAGCGGAAATGTTGCTACCGCCAGCTGCAGATGAGAAGTGCTGATGAGCCCATGACCGTATGTCCTTCATTGATGAATATAATCCTCCCGTTAACATTGATTCTCCTTGACTAGATATATGTAGAGTTTGTACCTCCTCCATCTCTTTTCCAGTTTCACTTACTCACTTCTCTCCTCTTATTCAGCTGTGTGAATTACAAACACAGGTCAGTGACCCAGATTTCTTGTGTCTCTGGTTATCGACTAACCTTTTCCCATGCAGATTCAGGTTTTGAGCATCGCTTGCATTGGAATTGTCGCAGTATAGTACTAAATTGACTATCTTTGTGTATATCTTTCTCAATAGTCTCCTGTAATCTTGTTTCGCCCAACATGGCTCTTATTCTCGGCGCACTCTCGTCGAACAAACCCATCCAGATCTTGCTGCCCGCATCCAGTCCTTGATCACCAACGTTGATTGCGTATAATCCACTTATCGACTGCCCGCTCACGAGCTCAACTTCTGCCTCGGCCCATGCAAATATTTTGGCCCAAGTCAAAATCCTGCTTGATTTACAGCTACTTGCGGAACTTAGGGCGCGGGCAGATTTTTTTCCAAAAAGGGACATTTTTGATCGTTTTTACCATTTTGCTCGCTGCGGCCTCAAAACTCAACGAAATACAATTATTATTAGCGCATCCTCTTCCCCTCGCAAATCCGCAGATGCAAGGCTCTTTGGACTTTCCATTTGCGGCCCTTGGAAGTGCGCTGTTCGAGATAGCGTACTTCCACGCATTTTGCTCGCCATTTTCGCGTCAATGCCCCAAGTCATCTAGAAATTTGACATATCCAGCCGACATGTATCCCACACATGCGTGTCAATTCAGATTCCGACCAAGCAACCCAGTCCCTTTGCGGCACGGTCAACGGCGTGGAACAACCATCAAACCAAGCCTTTGCTCGCAACTCACGGTTAGCCTACCCGTAGGTCCCCAAATGATTTGATAATTTGATACGGCCAACTGGCATGTATTTTGCATCTGCCTATAGACTCAGACTTTGGCTCCCAGACCATTCGGGCATGCAGCAGAAGAAGTGATTCCAGATATGCCGTCAGATCAACTTACGCGCAAATGATGTGACAGTAACACTCTTGCTCCCAACAGCCATGCCGCGTCGAGCACCACCAACAGTGGAGCGGCAGCACTACTCCAAGGACCTCAAACGGCGTGTCATTTATCAAGCATATACCCTGAAGAAGTCTACGACCGCAATTGCCATCGACCTTGACATGCCCGTGCGAGTTGTTCAGCGGGTCAAAAAGACGTGGTGCGAGATCGGGGATGTATGTCGGGACCGTCAATATATTGGCAGGGCACCAATGCTATCCCCTGCCCACAGCAAGGTGCGTCTGCTTTTACTGTTCATCTATCTAGCTCACTTCATCTCAGTTCATGCTCGCATTGCTCGATCATACACCAGACATGTATCTGGACGAGATACAGGAGCAGCTCTTCGCACAACATGATATCGAGGTCTCCCTTGCAACTATCTCGCGCACATTGAGGCGGCTCGGGCTCTCATCCAAGAAGGTATGTTGTGCCGGTCCCGGTTCCATGTCCATTACATATTCATTCTTCATAGCTGTCGAGAGTGGCCTCGGAACGCTGCGATGATACTAGGCGCGGCTTTTTCATGGAGATCGGAGACGAACCCGCAGATCGTCTAGTATGCGCCGACGAGTCCGCCGTAAACATTCTTACTTCGTATCGGCGTAATGGTTGGGCTTTGCATGGGCTGCGAGCACGTAAAAAGTGTTGTTTTGTTCGTGGAACACGGTATACTTCCACTTGCTATCATGACATATCTTTGCTGAGTCTTTTACAGGTACTCCCTTCTCCCCGCGATTACGACGGAAGGAATCATTTACAGCCACATCAAAGAGGGTGGATACAATGGCGACCAGTTTGTGCACTGGCTCGAGGGTTTGCTGGATGTAATGAATCCGTACCCTGCTAAACACAGTGTTCTCGTTCTCGACAACTGTCGTATCCATCATGTTGAGGGTGTGCAGGAAATGTGTGATGCCGCGTGAGTTCCCCAACGCAATCTGGAGCATCTTGCTTGCCCTGACATCTTCAGTAGCGGGGTCAAGCTTGTGTTTTTACCGCCATACTCTCCTGATCTCAACCCGATCGAGGAGTGTTTTTCATTCGTCAAAGCGTGGATTCGCCGTCACGGCGCGGCATTCCGTGATATTGTGGAAACGGGGAATGAAGCTGACCCATTCTTATTTTTGTACGAGGCACTGGACAACGTCACGGCCCAGGCTTCAGTGGGATGGTTCCACAACTCTGGATACCTTTGAGTACTTGTGTTCTTGTACACACTATTGAATCGGAGATGGGTATATTGATTTGGTGTGAGTAATGCGCAAGTAACGACAGTGAGAATGGAGGGGTAAGGACAGGACGACTGGACACAGTCACAAATATTTAGCACCCAATCACTCCCCCCTTCGGCTCCGAATCTCTCGGTCAACTCGCTTCATCTCTGCCTTCGCATGCTTCAGGAGGAAGGCGGCATTGCCCGATGTGACGCCACGGACAGCGACAACGATTGCGTCTGCAGTTCCCAGCGCCACGATCTCGTCGATGTTGTAATAGTCGATCTCGAGAAAAGTGTCGGCGTAAGCCACGAGACCGCGTTTCGGGGCATATTCGTGTAATTGGCGAAGGAAGTCGTCGATTTCGGGGTAAGGGTTGATCTCACCCATATCAGGTGGATCGCTCGAGGGAAAAGCGACCGGCAGGGCAGTGGGGGCCTGAGCGGCCTCCAATGGAACCGCAGGAGTAGGTGCAGGAGTGAGTACACGAGCATCCGGTGCAGCAGGAGCGGGAGTAGCCGGCGTGGTTGGCTGACCTGCTCCCATGTTGAACGACGCACCGGGGAATCCTCCCCATGGCATATAGCCATACGGGTTCATGCCTATGAATGGGGGCATCGACGTGGGCATGGGCCCTGTGCCCGGCATCATCGGATTCAACATGGGATTCACCGTACTATCCGTGCTCGCACCAAAGCTCTTGAAGAACATCTTGAAAAGGCCGGCCTTGGGCGGTGCCTTCAGAGTCACGTTGTGCGTTTCGGCGGCCTTGGAAAGCATGTAAGCCTCTCTGGAAATGATACGACGGACGAGACGAAATATAACCAACCAACGAACGTGCCCAGCTTTTCAATTGTGAGTTGTTGAGTTGATGATGTTCGCCTGCCACATTGATCTTGCATGCTTTCGACGGTCCGCAGAGCTGGCAGCGACCATGCTCCTTCTGCAGCTGCTCGTAACATTTAGTCTCCTTTTCCATAATGCCAAGCCCATCGTCGAAGTCGTCGTCACCGGACCCAGCGTGTTCCAGGTCAAGGATCGGCATTTTTGCTTTGCCTTTCCCCTTCGCCACCCCGCCTCTACCTTTACCGGATTTCGCGCGCAACGACATTAGGTACTAAACCCGCAATGTGTTAGCACAAAAAGGAAAACGAGACTAAATGAACGCACCTGCTCCGTTACCTCAATGTGAACTTTTATATCTTTGACCTTCTTTTCGGCCGAT
Organism: Mycena polygramma; assembly: GCA_029449255.1. Lineage (NCBI taxonomy): Eukaryota > Fungi > Basidiomycota > Agaricomycetes > Agaricales > Mycenaceae > Mycena > Mycena polygramma. Next base: position 662,710 of record JARKID010000046.1, read on the forward strand.
ACAACGTCCTCGAGACAGCCCTCCCAGTCCTTCTCCGAGGTAAGGTTGATAGATGCAGCCTTTGCAGGCGCGTTGGACAGTCTGTACGAAAGAACAGGCTTTACGGGGACATCGGCGCAGCCAATAGTGGTGTAGATAGTGTCTAGGGCTTCGTCAAAATCTGTCGCGTGGGTGAGCTTCTCGCGCTGACTGCCGTCACTCGCTGCCTGAGGAATGACGAGGACGAGCTCTGAGTTTCATGCCCCCCATGTCAGTGTTGCTCAAATAAGACAAGTGATGACGCACTGTGCATGGATGGGTCCACCATTGGTTCCTCCACAACCTTTTTCTCCGCCTTTTTGCGAGCCTTCTTCTTGGCTGGGGCCGGAGCTGGTGTTTCCTCATCGGTTTCGCTCAAAGTTTGAGCCCTCACCGGAGTCTTCTTGCGCTTCTTCCCTGTCTCCGCGCTGGCGTCCGAGTCCAGATCGAGGGTGTCGTCTGCCGGATTGTACACGGTATCTGCGGGATCCTCCGGGCCATCAGCAGCAGACAGCGAAGCAGGAGCTTCTTCTCCTTCTGCGGCAGCTTGGGCTTTCGGATTCTTGCGCTGGGATCGCCTAGCGCCGAGACGTTTGTCTCCCATGGCAGTGATGAAGGAAAATGAGGGCTTGTCACTGCACGTGAGTGTGACCATCAGACGCGTCGGTGTCGCGGCCGTGTCAAGGAATAGGGTGTTAGAGCACATAAATAAAACTCTGTACTATCATACCTACCTCAATTCCGGAGGGGAAAGCCCTGTGGTGTAAATGCGCGACACATTTATTGCCATCACAAGATTCATGAATTTATTGATGGCAGCTCGGTCTTTTGTCTCTGCCTTGACTGGCTGTATTCTATGCTCCCTCACTCACTCTCTTGGCTAACAGACAAATACCTCATCGTCTTTCTGTCACCTCAGGCTCTAATTCTCCTGCCCTGATGGTGAGTTGCGGCGAGTCACTTGGTTTGATGGTTGTTCCACGCCGTTGACCGTGCCGCAAAGGGACTGGGTTGCTTGGTCGGAATCTGAATTGACACGCATGTGTGGGATACATGTCGGCTGGATATGTCAAATTTCTAGATGACTTGGGGCATTGACGCGAAAATGGCGAGCAAAATGCGTGGAAGTACGCTATCTCGAACAGCGCACTTCCAAGGGCCGCAAATGGAAAGTCCAAAGAGCCTTGCATCTGCGGATTTGCGAGGGGAAGAGGATGCGCTAATAATAATTGTATTTCGTTGAGTTTTGAGGCCGCAGCGAGCAAAATGGTAAAAACGATCAAAAATGTCCCTTTTTGGAAAAAAATCTGCCCGCGCCCTAAGTTCCGCAAGTAGCTGTAAGAGACTCTTACATCTGTTATATCTGTTATATCCGTGCCTCGGAACTCAGGACTCGGCCCCAAAGCTGCCAATCTCTCGAGATTGTTGCAGTGTGGGTTTGGACTCTACCATTTTCGCATCTCTGATCCTTTGATCCTGTCTGTTCCGGACTGATCCTATGCTTACTTACATCTGCTTACTGTTTCCTTTGCTTACTGATCATCTGCTTATTGATCAGCTTACTGATCACCTGCTTACTGATCTGCTTACTGATCACCTACTTATTGATCAGGCTGACTGAGCGTTATTAATACTGCTTACTATACATGTAGGATACATATATAAGTAGCTGGTTGTAGTCCTGAGTCCTCAGTTCTTACTGTTGACTTCAGGCAAGTACTTACTTCGCATTTTGGCAATACACAGAGTTCTTACTGTTGACTTCAGCTCTCTGTGCTTGCCTGATTCTAACAGGTTATGGGCCCCGGCCTTTGAACTGCAAACAAGTCTATCCTCTGAGATTCTCATCCTTCTTCGCATTCTTTGCCCTTATAGTGTGTGTGACTTTTAGTACATAGGAGCACCAACTGTTGGGACGAATCCTCTTTTGCGAGGTAGTCTTTGATCCACCAGAAAACAAACGGTAGTCAATCCGTTGATTTTGGGGTTAGGGCCTAAGTGCCTTACAACTGGGTGTTCATTAGCATCGTTTACCTACCTACCTACCGTTTCTCTCTCACACACACTCCTGAGGGCGCCATTTGTCTTTCAGACACTTGGTTCTAGCACTGGGCTTCTGTTGCCCATCCATTTTTCCGAATCTCTCTGGACTACCATGTCTGACTCAAAAGAGTCAATCCCTATCCTTACCAAGGATAGCATCTACTCCGAATGGCGGAGCGATGGCAAAGCCCATATGCGTCGCAAGGAGGTGTATGGTTGTTGTTTAACTTCATCGGACGATGTAGTAGCTCGTGAGAAGTGCGCTGGCATCCTGTGGTCCATGCTGTCCCAGGATGTTAAGCCCCTTGTCAGAGAGCATGAAGACGACCCTAAAGCTATGTGGGACGCCTTGGAGGAGATCTTTGCTCCAAGGAAGGCTGGAGCTCGCTTCAATGCCTACAGAACTCTGACTTCCATTCATCTCAAGGATGATGAGTCTCTGTTATCTCTCACTGGTCGTGTTTCTGCTGCCATGCGCTTATTGAAGGAGTCTAAACCTAAGGACTTTACTCTGGATAAAGCTGATGAGGAACTGCAAGCAGTGGTTCTTCTCATGGCCCTTCCTGATGAAGGACAGCTTGGCGTCCTTAAAGCACCATTTGAGCAGTCTTCGGGCGAGCTGGTGGTGAAAAACATCGAGCAGGCCTATGCCAATCATCAGGCATTCAGGTCTGCTCACCAGGAAGGAGACAGCAGTCAAAACAACCCTCTCTCCGGAATCGCTATGGTTGCAACCTCTAAACAACCCTCATCTTCTGCTGCTCGTGCTGCACCCCCTGCCCAGTCGATCTTCTGTCTGGCTTGTGGAAAACCCGGCCATGTGCTCTTCCAATGTTTTCAACTCCAGGAGTTCGTTGGAAAGCTCCCACAAAAGGGTGCAGCAACGTCCCAAAATGCTTCTAATGCAAGTCATCTCTCCTCCTCCCAAACTTCCCTGTTTGCTTATCTGCGATGGAAACCAGACTCAGGGTGCACGTCGCACATGACCCGCTTTCGCAAATGGCTCATGAATGCCCGTCCATACCGAGTTCCAATCACAGTTGCAAACGGAGTTGTTATCTATTCAGAACTGGTGGGGGAGATAATGCTTAGACCACGCATACACGGACGTAGAGCTCGGCCTGTAATCCTCACAAATGTCCTATATGTTCCTCTCATATCCGAAAATCTCATCTCTACTACCTATCTATCTCGCATTCATCGCTACTCTATTCTCATGAAAGGATCTGTTATCACCTTTTCTCGAGATGGAGAGCTCTACTTTGAAGCGGATATAGATGAGACAAACCAGGCATTTGTGAGTGAGGTCGAATCCCCTTCTGTTGATTCAGCTTTTGCTGCTTCGGTAACCTTGCCTCTTGATCTGGACTTGCTGCATCATCGGCTTGGCCACCATTCCATTGCAGACGCACGGAAACTCTTGAGCAAGGGTCTGATCACTGGTGCGAAGCTCACTTCAAACCAGAAGCCAGATCCGATTTGCGAGCCCTGTCTTGCAGGCAAACTGAACGCTGGTTCTTGTCCTTCCACTGGACATCGTTCTAAGGCTCCTCTTGATTTGGTGCACTCTGATCTGAAGGAATACACGGTCTACACCCGAGAGGGCTGGAGATATCGTGTTCTCTTCATTGATGATCACACAAGCTTCAAATGTGCATTCCACATGAAGCGCAAGAGTGGAACCTTCAATGCATTCAAAATCTTCAAGGCTTATGCTGAGAACCATTTTGGACGCAAAATCAAGGAGTTCCAGGATGATGAAGGTGGAGAGTACATGTCCACAGAGTTCGAGAAATACTTGGCCTCTGAGGGTATTGTGCGCCGTCATTCGACGAGGAACAGACCACAGCAGAACGGGACAGCAGAGCGTGGTAATCGCACTACAGATGAGCACGCTACGGCTATGCTTCATGAAGCCAACCTGCCACCGTCCTTTAGGGCGCTCGCAGTTGCGGCATACATTCATGTTGCTAACATGCATCCAACGTCTCACATTCCGGAGAACACCACTCCATTTGAGCTTTGGTTCAAACGCAAGCCGGACGTGTCACATCTTCGGGTGTGGGGCTGCCTTGCATACGTGCATGTGCAGAAGGATAAGAGGGACACTTCTGGCATTCATTTCCAGAAGTGCATCTTTGTGGGGTACCCTGCAGAACACAAAGGGTGGACATTCTACAATCCTGTATAGTGATATCTGAGCACACTGTCTTTCATGAGCGCTACTTCCCTGAGAACAAGCCTTTTATGATGCGGCAATGTCCCAAGACTCCTCCTTCTGCCTTTGTTGAGCTACCTCCTCGCATCAAGCCACAAGTGGTGCACGATGACGGGGGAGACGACGAGGATGACTCTGGTGTTCATCGAGCACCTCCTGTGCCAAATCCCAATCCCATCGATCCAGCTCCTTCCCCTCCACATTCCCAACCTGCCAGCCGCGCTAATTCACCTCCACCTCCTGCTCAATCCCCATCACAATCGCCTTCACCTCCTGCTTCACCTCCTGGTTCTCCAATCGGTATTGCTGCGCGTCGCCGCTTCCACGGTATAGCCACGCCGCACATGCCTCGCCAGGACTGGTGGACAGTCAGGAAACCTAGCCCAATGGTCTCTGACTCCGAAGATGATGTTGAAGAGCTGTTACAACCAGAGGATGCTCTGCTTGTTGCGCATGAAGGAGATACAGATGATGAGGAGCTTCAAGCTGCAAATGCTGCATCGGTGCATTTAGCTTGTGCTGCTGTTCAGTCTGGCAATCCTCGCACCTATCACGAAGCTTTGCGACGTGAAGATGCACACCTTTGGGAAGAAGCTGCTGTCTCCGAGATAAACTCTCTCCTGGAGAACTGCACTTGGGATGTTATCGTGCTGGTGTAAAGCCCATTCGCTCGCAGTGGGTTTTCATCATCAAGCACAAGTCAGATGGCTCCATTGAGCGCTACAAGGCGAGGCTCGTTGCAGATGGTCGTGGCCAGCGTTATGGCATCGACTACACCGAGATCTTCTCTCCTACATCCAAAGCCTCCACACTTCGCATCATCTTTGCTCTTGCTGCTCAGCATGAACTCAGGCTTCGTTCTATTGACTTCTCTTCTGCCTACCTGAACGGAGATCTGGATGAGGATGTCTACATGACTCAGCCTGAAGGATTTCCGCAGGGAGAGCGGGGCCAGCTTCTCAAACTGCGCAAGTCTCTTTATGGGCTTAAGCAGGCTGGTCGTCAATGGCACAAGAAGTTGTGTGCAAAGCTTGAAGCTATTGGCTTCAGCTGTCTCCAGTCTGATCGCTCGTGCTATGTCTTCTTCGACGGCACGGTGCGCATTATCCTCCCCATCTACGTTGATGACGGTATGATTGCTGCAAAGCATGATGCTGACATTGACCGAGTTATTGCTCAACTTGGCTCTTCATTCAAAGTCAAGGTTGAGCGTGACTCGCCCACTGGAGCGGTGCACCTTTCGCAGCGCCAATATGCTGTGAACATGCTTGAGCAGTTTGGCATGGCTGATTGCAAGCCTGTTCACACTCCCATGACTCCTGGTCTTGTTTTGACCAAGGACACTCCTCCTGAGGAGGCCAAGCAGTATGGACCGAAATATCTGTCCTCTGTTGGGTCTCTGATGTACCTGTCCACACAAACACGTTCAGACATCTCCTTTGCTGTTGGGTACCTTGCCCGATTCAACAGCAACCCAGGCAAAGCGCACTGGGATGCTGTCAAGCACCTGATGCGCTACATCAAAGGCACACTTGATTACCGCCTCACTTATTGCAAAGCATCACCATCATCACATCCCTTCACCACCCACTTCGCTGCAGCAAAGCCTGACTCTCAGCTTACTGCCTACTCCGATGCATCTCATGGAGACTGCAAAGAGACTGGGAAAAGCACTGGTGGTTATGTGCTCTTGATGAATGGTGCTCCTGTGAGCTGGCGAAGCAAGCTGCAGACTACAGTCGCTCTGTCCACTACAGAGGCTGAATATGTCGCAGCTGTGGAGGCTGGCAAGGAGATCAAGTGGGTGCGCAACTTGCTGTTTGAACTGGGCTATGGAGTGTCTGGAGCTTCTCCCCTTATGATGGACAATCAGTCTGCTCTTTCTGTTGCTGAAAACCCTGAGCATCATGGTCGCATGAAGCATCTTGACCTGGCTTACTTCTGGCTTCGTGACGAAGTTGCCAAAGGCTTCATCGCAGTTGAATATACTCCAACTGAAGAGCAGATTGCGGACATCTTCACTAAAGCGCTTGCTGTTCCCACTGTGGAAAAGCTGCGTTCTATGATGGGATTACGAGGGAGCTAGACGAGATTGGTCTCGTCCCGGGGGAGTGTTGCAGTGTGGGTTTGGACTCTACCATTTTCGCATCTCTGATCCTTTGATCCTGTCTGTTCCGGACTGATCCTATGCTTACTTACATCTGCTTACTGTTTCCTTTGCTTACTGATCATCTGCTTATTGATCAGCTTACTGATCACCTGCTTACTGATCTGCTTACTGATCACCTGCTTATTGATCAGGCTGACTGAGCGTTATTAATGCTGCTTACTATACATGTAGGATACATATATAAGTAGCTGGTTGTAGTCCTGAGTCCTCAGTTCTTACTGTTGACTTCAGGCAAGTACTTACTTCGCATTTTGGCAATACACAGAGTTCTTACTGTTGACTTCAGCTCTCTGTGCTTGCCTGATTCTAACAGAGATCGGCCGATAGAGCTCTTCTGCCGACTCATCTATCCACGCCAAACTCCATCGGACCTTGTGTCTGTACCGGGTTTTTACGCAATGAAGGATTACTGAGCGTTTTCCGTTTATCTGCCTTCTTTCTTATTGTCTCATCCTCATGTTCTAACTTCTATTTTCTTTTTGGTCACTCGCTATTGTTGTGCTTAGACCATCATGATATTTTCTTTTATAGATACATAATAACCTTTAGTAGTTTAAATATGCCTCTGGGTCATCGTGTATCTTCAGTTTGTTAATTAATGTTGTATACTCGGCAACCCTTCTCCTCCTTCTTCTGTAACATTGTATACCTGGCAAACCTTCTCCTCCATTGTCTATAACGTTGTATGACACGGCCCACTCTGTCCCTCTACGTCATAACACCTTGGCAATCCCGAGCCTACATGTTCTCCAATTTCATCCGCTTGGAAGGATTCCAGCTACAGGCTCTCACCCTGCTGTTTGTGGTGTTGAGTGAAACCTCTGCACGGTCCGGTCGATCTCCTTCGATTCCGACTCTGACTTCTGACCTGACGCCTCAGCGAATCATCTCGTCCAAGTACCTTCGGTCCTCCGGTCGGCCGAATCATTCTCTCTCATAGTCTCCTTCGCCACGTATATAACAACATCCTTCTATGCACCTGCTGCTTGCTGGGAATGTTTGAGAGGTGTTGGCCTGGTATAACTGGTGAGGAATTTCAGGACCAGCTAAAGTGCCTCTTCATATGAGTCGCACGCTCAACCTGTGCTCATTAAATTCCGATCTTTATTGCAGTTCTAAGGTCGAGTCAGAGAATGTACTCATTTGCCTTTCCACAACATACGCTTTAGGATACTGAGGCTGTGAGACCCGGGGAGATTTTGGTATGATTTTGGATTTGGAGATTGGACTTTGAAAAGGTAACTTGAAGCATCGATGACCGCACTGACAACGGCATCCAGTGAGATTTACGGTCTTTGCGCTTCAAACTCATCTGACTCAGTGTCAGATTGGAAGCAGATTGATTGAGAGGATTCTGCGCAGCTTGATGAGACTGTAAATTACTGTCAGGTTCAAGCACAGGCAATCGATTCGGAATTTCAGGCATTCGTTCTTCAGAGGGTTTGCAAGACAGCGGTCTGCCCTGCGGCTCTCATTAATAAATGTAAGTAATTCTTTTGTCCTAAGTAGTGTATTGTCCAACCAACAAGCAGGGCATATGACGCGCAATCCTCGGTCATTTCAGAACAAGACTTCTAACCCAATCAACCTGTCATGAATTCATCGGCCAACTCGGCCATCTGATTCATCATCTGATACATCTGATCTATGGCATCTACTCCGATCTGGTCCTATTCAGCTCCTGGTTGCTCCGATCTCTGATCCAATCTGATCCTCATGATCCGGACTATATTTAGTTGTATTTCCCACATGCCTCGTGTTTTCCACATGTAGTTAGTCAGCCCACGCGTTCTGTGCATGTTCTTACTCAGAACATGCCTCCTACACATGTTTCTTACTCAGAACATGCCTTAACCACGCTTTAGTCTCGTTTTAGCTTAGTTAGCTTGATTATGCCCTTAGCAGTATATATACAGTAGTGTACTCGTTGTAGGCCCCAGTCTTGAGCTGGTCGTATCTCCACTAGCAATATAGGCAGTTCCCTAACCTCATCTTCTCCTCTCTTCGCTCTGAGCACAGACTTGGCCTCTTTGCATCTCCACTGCATTGTATTGGCTATTGTGTCTGACAAGATGCTTGCAATCATGCATGCGCTCTATGAATGTCGCCAGTACCTGCTTGGAGCACTGAAGGACTTCGAGATCTGGACAGATCATAAGAATCTTGAATACTTCAGGAAACCCCAGAAGCTGAATCGACGACAGGCACGGTGGGTGGCGGAGTTGCAGGAGTTTCACTTCACTCTGCATCACAAGCCAGGCAAGGCTATGCGGAAAGCGGACTACCTCTCGAGGCGAGCAGGCCACGAGAAGGGGGAGCATGACAATGAGAACATTGTTTTGCTTAAGCCAGAGTTTTTCCGTGCGCGACACCACGATACCACCGCTATCAGCGATGATATCATGCGCCGGATCAAGCGGGCTGCAAAGAACAGAGACAAGTTCGTTGTGACCGCTCTGGCTAACAAGGAGAAGGACTGGCAGGAGTTGGATGGAGGTCTTGTGACTTGGAAGCACCGGTTCTATGTACCCCAAGACAAGAGGCTACGCGAAGACATCATTCGCTTGCATCACAGCACACATCTTGCCGGACATCCTGGACGCTACAAGACACAAGAGCTGATCACTTGGAACTACTGGTGGCCGCATTTGCAGACAGATATTTGTTCATATGTAGATGAGTGCCCAATGTGTCAAAGAACTAAACCGAGACGAATGGCACCCCCTCCTCTGTCTCCGAACGCAATCCCTACACGGCCCTGGCAGATAGTGGCCACCGATCTAATCGGCCCACTTCCGATGTCCGCTGGTTTTGACATGATCCTGGTCTTTGTTGATCGTTTTACTAAAAAGGCGAAGTTTGTGCCATGCATCTCCGAGATCAACTCTCTTGGTTATGCTAAGCACTACCGAGATCGTGTCTTTAGAGACCACGGACTGTCTGAGTGGTTGATCCAGGATAGGAGACCACAGTTTGCATCGCAGTTCAACCAAGATCTGTGCAAGCTTTTGGGCATTAAGCAAAACATCTTTACAGCGTACCATCCACAGACCGACAGGCAGACGGAACGGGTGAATCAAGAACTAGAGCAGTACCTCCGCATGTGGGTTAATCATCGTCAGGACGACTGGGCAGAGTGGCTCTCTATTGCCGAGTTTTCCTACAATGATAAAGTCCACACTGCGACTGGCTTCTCCCCGTTCTATCTCGATTCTGGACAGCACCCTTGGAAAGGGATCGAGCCCCGTGATGGTACTGTTCGCACGCCTGATGCTGAAGCTTTTGCAACTGCGATGAGGAAGATCAGGGAGGAAGCTGAGTCGTCTCTAAAGCAAGCTGCAGAGACGATGAAGCGGTTCTATGACCGGAAGCGCGGCGAGTCTGTGGACTACAAGCCTGGTGACTCAGTGCTTCTTGAAGGCATCAACATCACCACAGTTCGCCCTTCGAAGAAATTCGATGATAAGCGCTATGGTCCGTTCAAAGTGCTTGAAAAGATTGGCACTTCCTCCTATCGTCTTGCTCTTCCCCATGACTGGAGATACAAACACCCTGTCTTCAACGAAGTCCTCCTCTCTCCCTTTAAATCCCCTGTATTCCCCTCCTAGAAGGAGCCGCTACCGCCACCACCTGAGCTTGTTGGTGATCATATAGAGTATGAAGTTGAAGAAGTCTTGGATTCGAGGGTTAAAAACCACAAACTCGAATACCTTGTACACTGGAAAGGATATGGAAAAGAGCACGACAGCTGGGAGCCTGTAGCCAACCTGATGGACAATGTTGGCATGATCGATGAGTTCCACCACAAACACCCCTCTGCACCTCGCCCTCGTCCTCGAAATGCCCGTTTTGTGTACCGGCAGATCGAGAACTTCACCACCACACTATCTTCCTCGACATCTGTACAATTGGGAAAGCGGCAAGCTTGATGCTGTCCCTGATCCAATTGTAAGGACACAATCCTTAAGAGGGGGGTAATGTCATGAATTCATCGGCCAACTCGGCCATCTAATTCATCATCTGATACATCTGATCGATGGCATCTACTCCGATCTGGTCCTATTCAGCTCCTGGTTGCTCCGTGTTTTCCACATGTAGTTAGTCAGCCCACGCGTTCTGTGCATGTTCTTACTCAGAACATGCCTCCTACACATGTTTCTTACTCAGAACATGCCTTAGCCACGCTTTAGCCTCGTTTTAGCTTAGTTAGCCTGATTATGCCCTTAGCACTATATATACAGTAGTGTAGTCATTGTAGGCCCCAGTCTTGAGCTGGTCATATCTCCACTAGCAATATAGGCTGTTCCCTTATCACATCTTCTCCTCTCTTCGCTCTGAGCACAGACTTGGCCTCTTTGCATTTCCACTGCATTGTATTGGCTATTGTGTCTGACACTGATACATGAGGGCGAAACCGTTTTGCTGGATAGAGGGATTTTTAACTATTGGTTGGTCAGAAAGAAGGTTAGCGAGCACGAAGATTATTCTTTGATGTCGGTTATCCAAGGACGGCACCGGCTCACTTCGATCATAGCCGCCCTTCATAAGAAGGTTGCTGCACCTTGAATTCCTGGCCTCGTCCAGAAACGAAGAAGGACGAAAAGGAAGGGAAAGAAGGTGAAGGTCACAAAACCGTCTCTTCTCTATACTGTGGACATTTGGGCCTCTTCTGCGAATGCATGTACCTAAAGTCTGCCTCGAATCATAACTGCAAAACAAATTTGCGGTCCTCAAAACCATCCAGGACTCCCTTTGAGTTCACCGCCATGCCTGTGAAGTATGAATGTAATCCAGGAACTATGAAACCATGAAATTGAATACGACAGAAGCTAATATACGGTGCATCGAAAAATTCCCTACACTATCAAACAAGCTTAGATGGCACCCTGCAGGCGAGGATCTAGCATTTAAGCTGACGACTCCTGGAGAATCCTTCCTTCTATGTGCTCCTTCTCGCTTACCCACACCATGAACTCCAACGAAGAGATGGATCTGATAACAGCTAGCAGTGCAGATATGTCTGCTTCTGAGTTAGCACAGATGCTGCAGACAATGTCCTTGCTTCCTCTAACCCTGGTCATCGCATTCGACGCATTGGTGCCCAGACTCCCAACAACCTAGAGCTCAGTTTCACTCCGTACAGCTTCTCACCCTCGTCGACTGAAGCACTCGATGGCTACACTCAGGCTGGCGACCATACTCCTACCAACACCTTCAAGGCTGCCATGGAGGCACAAGTTGTGCATCCTATGTACTGGCACCGTACTCCTTGCGAGCCTATTCTCATTCAAACTCCATTGTGGATTACCATCAGCCGTTACAGAAATATTCCAATTCCCTCTCAGACCTATATCACCAACTTTGTCGAGGACTGTATGGTCCGCTCGATCGAAGCTCTTATTATCGACCACATCATGCCATGGGGAACCCGAGGCTTCGAGCTTATCAGCTCATTCCCTGGAGAGCTGTATGGAGGGGAAGTCCTGTATTGTTCTGGAGACGTGAAAGGACACTGGATTGTTGATGACAAGATATTTGCAATAGAGGAATTCGACTGCACGCTTGTACACATCTTGAACAGGCAGTGCCTTCGAAAGGCTGCGATGGCTGTCTGCTGCGACCAGGTCAAAATGACCGATACCTCAGAATATGAAGAGCAGTTCAAGACGGCCTTCCTTGACCATGCTCGTCATAAGCAGGATGGACATTCCGACTAGCTGAGCCGTATCGCATACAATATAGAGTTGCTTTTTGATAAACCATTTTCGCGAGGTTCAAAGTCGGAATTAATAGAACCGACGACGGTTTGAAGTTCGTTCCCTGCGGATATCATGTCCCCAAAGTGTTTGGTGACAGGACTGATTTGAACCTTAGTGAAAATAGTTTACAAAAAGACAACGGTCTGAAGAAAACTACTCAACCACTAGGTTAGAGGCAGAATGACTGGAATATCCACATTGGTTTCATGGCGACATCACTGCAACATCACCGTGACATCACCCTATCCCACCCATAAAGTCGTCGAAAAGTTGTGACCTCATTGCTCTGCAATGACATGTTCGCTCCACAATGACTTCACCAAATCATCATCGGTGATATCACTGAAGCCCAATGACCTTGCTGCCCTGCGGTGACATCATAGAATAGAAATGTATAAATAGGCATGTACTGTAGCTAGGAATATACTATTTGTTACCACTTATCACTTGTTTCTGACAACCCCCAACCGCTTCTGGATTTGTTTACTCTTCAAGGGAGTAGATACATCTTTGAATATTACATTAAGCCGATCTTACTGTAATATTCCACGCTCCGTCTTTGAATTTACTTGCTCTATGGTAGAGTTTGTAAGTTCCACGTTACGTCTGACTTGAACTTGCTTGCTCTTCGAGGGAGTTTTGTAAGTTCACATCCACTGTCTTTTGAATTTGCTTTCACAACGACTGTGTTGGTAAATTCTCCCTGCCTGGTTAAGTTCAAGAACACATGCAACTGAATTCTCTTCTCATCTGCTGCCACGTCTCTTGAAATTGTCTGAAGCATTTGTTTTCAATCAGTTTCACAAAGCACCATTCTCACCATCCAATCCTTGTATCATTGCGATCCTGGACAAGAGCTTTTTTTCTGAACGAACTCACTGCTGACGTATATTTCATTTCTGTCTCTTACAAATACTTTGGATGCCCTTCGCCTGTAGTATTCACCGCCTCATTCTCCCATACATTTAATTGTCACTCTCGTTAGGATCTCCCGGCCAGGAATCTTATCAGACCAATTAAATTCCATCCTTCCTTTCCTATCTACCCTCTTTGGGTTTCTTACTGATTTGTTCATAGGACTTCCAAAACCCAACTTTGACACTGGATTCAATTCTTGTGGGAAACTCCTGAACAACACCGCTTCCGGAGGACCTCATATATAACAACTTATACACTCGACAGCGCATTCGGAGAAGCAGGCAGAGCATAAACACCTCTGCAACGAAATTCTTAGGCAAGCCGACCTTGAATGTATGAGAGAGTTGCAGCGTAATCAGGAGCACCTCTGCTAGGAGCAGGTCGATCGGGCGGCAGCAGCTCGTTATGACGAAATTAGTGCCCGCATGTTGCAGTGTAGGTTTGGCTCTATCATTCTCGCATCCTTGATCCTTTGATCCTGTCTGTTCCAGACTTGTTTTCGCCAGTGATCATCATGAATAATGATGATCATTGACCAAATCTCGGCCTTCATCGGTCCTCAAAACCTCATCTCAGCGGTCGAAATCAAGCAGTACAGACACGAAATGAAGCCTGACCTGCCGCCAAAACAAGGCATTGACTGCCCAAAATCTCCCTGTCCGGCCGCCAAAACAAGAACAGCGAGTGCGAAAACAAGAATTGGTACCACAGATCTCGTTTTCGTTTTCAACGCCTCAAGATTTTGTTTTCTTCCTCTTGTTTTCGTCCGTCGGTCCTCAATTTCGTCCTGCTGGATCTGGTTTTCGTCATCCTGTCATGTGTTTTGGGCTGTCAAATTTCGTTTTCGCTCCCGACCAGTTTTGTTTTTGCTCCTGATTTCATTGCCAATTTAATTGCTGCGCGCAACACCATGATCGATCACACCTTGGAGTCACGCACAAGTCCGGATCTCACTTGCTTTTCTCCTGACACCCTCCCACCAATGGACTCCCCTCGTGGCGTGTGCTCTTTATGCCCACCCAGAGAGTGTGTCGTGTACTCGGTATGTCAGACACAATAGCCAATACAATGCAGTGGAGATGCAAAGAGGCCAAGTCTGTGCTCAGAGCGAAAAGAGGAGAAGATGTGATAAGAGAACTGCCTATATTGCTAGTGGAGATATGACCAGCTCAAGACTGGGGCCTACAACGAGTACACTACTGTATATATACTGCTAAAGGCATAATCGAGCTAACTAAGCTAAAACGAGGCTAAAGCGTGGCTAAGGCATGTTCTGAGTAAGAAACATGTGTAGGAGGCATGTTCTGAGTAAGAACATGCACAGAACGCGTGGGCTGACTAACTACATGTGGCAAACACGAGGCATGTGGGAAATACAACTAAATATAGTCCGGATCATGAGGATCAGATTGGATCAGAGATCGGAGCAACCAGGAGCTGAATAGGACCAGATCGGAGTAGATGGCATCGATCAGATACATCAGATGATGAATCAGATGGCCGAGTTGGCCGATGAATTCATGACACGGTATGCATTGCCTGATATTGTTCTCTCTGACCGTGCTTACTCGCTTGAGTAGCCCATTGGTGGAGACGAAGACTGCCTCTGCGGGCATGCAGCCATAGCGCATGCTGCCCCGAACCATCTCCAACTCCCACCGCGCGGCAGCTGCATCGACACTGGTTGTCCTAGGTTTCAAGGGGTGGGTATCTGCAATATTGGGCCGCACCACCATCTTTGAACGTTGCATGGAAACAGGTCACATTCCCCCAGGCTGGCAGGACCGCTTGTGAGCGCGTCTCTTGTCGCCGGCCATACACAGCACACGGGACTTTGCCCCCGCCTTCGACTGCCGTTTCAGCGCCTACCATGACCAGACCGAAGTACGTTCTGTCGCATCGTATAACCTCGTTGTCCTGATGAATCCCAAGCGCCATGGTCCCTTCGAGAGCAGTTGCTCTGTCCACTTGGGGTGTTTCTCCCGCTCCTACAACCACCAATGGATACCGTCAGATGCAGGCCACGCATCAGCGAGCCTGGGGCACCGCGATCGGCTCGACCGTGCCTCGTGCGCCTCACCGCCTACATTCCGGGACAATGTGGGCAGCCCAGCCTCCAAAGGACCCCGCTCCTGTTACCCTCAAGTTCGCGTTCTATCCTTTCCCAGTGGTGCCAATTTTTTCCGTCCAGATCTTGCGATTCTCTAACAATTCTGTGCCAGGCCATCAATCCACGCCTTGCCGAGAACGAAACTCCGGAGCTGTATCCCAGAGAAACACGCTTATACGAGACTCATATAGCCAGGTTCCTGCTGGCGCTTCAGGGAAGCGCCCTTACCTTCGACTTTGAGGTCCCGAAGGAGTGCGTTGCTGACCCAGAAGCCACGTTCTACTCTCAGGTCAGCGCGGAGGTTCGAAGGATCATGAGTGAGCGTAATCTTACTTTTTCCCGGGTTCCTGAAGCGTCGTTCTGTGCCTCTACCCGACACAGAGGAATGGCATGCAACACAGGTTGATGACCTACCTTGGGTGGTCCTCAAGCTCGGCAACAACCCACGAAACAACGTGCAAGCCAACGGCCAGCTCGCCTCCGTGGCTTCTATGCTCTGGCACAAGTTCTCTCTCACTGGCTTCAGGTCCCTCGGTGGGCTACCTAACCATATCAACGCTGCATGCAGTTGGCGATGTCTACATGATAGGTCTCTTATTTTTCCTCCTTCTTTACCAAAATGAGCTTACACGGCGTCTCAACACCCAAGGAGGGACCTCTCATCGGCATTCCCAAAGAGATGTCCGGTCTTCATGTCTGCTTTGCCCTCCGTGTTCTTCTCTGGCTCCACCCATTCAACGACGAAGAAATCACCTGTATTCAGGGATGCCCCGTTGCTGTCGGCTCCGGACGCTCGCCGTTGGCTGCACCTGCATCTTCACGCACCTCTCATGAAGGTGGCTTTTTTGACGAGCACGCGGCAGCCGACGTGAGTTGTCATTGAAATTCTGTTTCCTCCGCTTACACTGATTTTCCTTGCAGTCAGACGAAGAAAAGGACCAGCTCGAGCAGGCCAGAATCCAGTCACTGAGAGAGGCTCAGACACGCTCTGCAGCTTCCTCGTCTACACCCGCCGGCCCTTCACGGAACCGAGCTCTGGTACCCCTTCATATTGGTGCCCTCGTCATTTACTCATCGTGTCCTCCAGCCGCTACCGCCTGTTCCGTCGTCCGAGAACCCGGTATTACCCATGTCTTAGCGCTTCCTCCTTGCTTACGCTTACACCACCTTTTTAGCCACTGCTACCGGTCATCCGTCGCTGGTCCACTGAAGCTTCGGTATGTGTTAAGCTCACACGGCAATATAATCCTCACCATCTTGCTGTAGGACTCGCCTCTTGCTACTCGGCGCTGGCTGAATGTGAATGGCCTAACTCCCGGAGCGACAGTTGTTGACCTGACACTCCGCAGTCCTACGGTCTGTTTAATATTGTATTCCCGCTTGCCACATCCTCAACCATCTTGCAGCCCGAGATATCCCGCCCCACCTATCGCACTGCACCGGGCTGGGGTGGCGTCCTAGACAGACTCATCTCAAATCACGCATCCAAAGTTGTTGGCCCAACTACCGAACTGGTCATCAAAGCATTCATACCGCACGTCGGAACTTTTTTCGGTGGTGATCCCTACATCGCTCCCGACGGTGAAACTCCCGTCACCATCGAGCCGGATGGGCCGTTTGGGCTTTTAACCACAAATACGTCATGGTCCATGTACGCAGCGTGCACATCTACTTTCAATCTTCTCTTCCTCTGACCATTAATCCCGTCCTCTAGTGGGGACTCTGTAGGCGATGCCATCGTGAAAAACACCCTCACTGAGCTTGCTCGTCACATCTTCGCCGATAAAGCGATTTGGAAGGAGCTCTCGCATGGACACGTGCTCGATTTGCTTCCTGCCGGTGTGCCCCCGGATGCTCAACGTCTGCTTCGCCTCAAGATATATGGCTATGTATGTATGCTGCACACAATTCTGGACCAGTCTCTTCCAGTGCCAATGTCGGCCTTGTTTGCCTGCGCTGTTATAGACAAAGAAGGAGATGCGGTGATCCAAGATGTCCCCTTTGTTCGCATGGCGGCTCCTTCGGATTGGAAGATACTGGAGGACTGGCCGTCTACGCAGAAGGGCTTCACAGATGAAAAGCTCACCCCTGCAGAACGGACCACAATGGCGGCCGTTGCGCTGGAATATTTCAACAAGACTGCAAGTGTCTTTTCTCTGATTCTTCAGTATGCTGATGTGCTCATATAGCTCGACGTGCTCGCCACTCTCCCTGAGTAGACCCTTGTCGCATATAAGGCATACCTTGCTTGTCGTATCTTGCTCGGCTCCACTCTGCCCTTTGCTCAATCAATAGAAGTCGGTGCGTTCTTGGAAGGAATGAACACTCTTATGATCAAGGAGTCGACTGCAGTAACTTTTCGCGACGTAGGGCTCACCCCTCTTCAATCTATTCTTGTTTTCTGATAACCATCGCACAGACCTTCGGCGGATCCTTGCAGCCACTTATGCTGAAGCTATCCGCTCGACGCATCCGATCCCCAGAACAGGTCATCGAGAGGATCAAATTCACGTCATGTGGGATTCCTGACCTTCAGCCGCTCGAGGCCATCTATTCAATTGCTCTCACTGGCTACCTTCGGGGCACGGGTATTGTTCGCCACCCACTCTTTCCTGATTCCAGGTTATTACCAGAGGAGAGAGCCATCGAAGCCGACAACCCTTGTGCTCGGGCGCTTATGTTTCTTCTGACCGTCACGGGGACTTCGCAACTGCCCAGAAACAATGCGAGTATTCAGGTGCTATTTAATACTTCTCTAACACACATAGGTGTTTACACCTCTGCTTTACCTAGGTACACTTTTACGACAAGTTTGACGCCAAAGACCAGATCCATGATCCTAGCCGCGGTGATCCCGAACAGCACCCTACTACCTGGATCGACGTAGGTCCCTTAGCTCTTCGCCATGTTACGCGCTTACAGTATGGCGCAGTATTACCCGGTCGTCAGGCCGCACACCTGCTTCGAGCAAGTCGACTGCCAGCTCCTCCCATCCAGTCGATACTTCGCCAACCTGTGCCCGTGGACGACAGCTGCACTGATTTCGATTTGTATCAGTACCTTCTGTATCGCCCAATCTCCCTCTTCGCTGAATTTGGTGGCCTGGTACGCTCAGTCCCTCATATATATACATATATACATATATAGCTGACACTTGCACAGTTCTAGGGTCAGAGTCTGAAGCCGAAACAAAATATCCGATCCGCTATGTACGTCGCAATGTTAATCGTGCTGACCGCTCACCCTGACATGGTTATTTCCAGTTCATTTGCTACAACGATCTCGTTTATCACTACCACTGTCCTTACCCAAATGTTTCAATTCAATATGCCCTTGTTTCTCCTGCCATCTCCCTTCATCAGACTGCCACAATATTTTTCCACCGGGAAGCGACTGGGAAGTGCGAATTCCGCTCGAAGCTTGTTTGATTCACCACTGAATACCAAACAATGCTCTTCTTTCCCGTCCTTTACTCTCGGTTTTTGCTTAATTCCAGTGCCATATCAAGTAAAGGATACCCTAGCATCGCCGGATACTGCCGCCCGGTCTGCGCGAGCCTCACCTAGTGGTTATTGTCATCCTAGAGATGCTCATTTGGGCCTAAAACCGCATTTTTGCGCTCAGGTAAGTGCTGCTTGTCCAATTCTTCCCCAATCCTTTGGTCCTTTCATTAAGTCCCTCCTCTAGCATCCCCCGCACGACCCTCTGGCTGCGCTAAGCTCTCGCATCGGCGCTATTGGGTGCATTTCACCTTGCTTTGTGCCCATTTTGACCAAAACCACATTTTTCCGCTCAGGTAAGGGCTGCTCCTCCAATTCTTCCCCAATCCTTTGGTCCCTTCGTTAATTCCCTCCTCTAGCATCCCCCGCACGACGCCCTGGCTCCGCTAAGCGCTCGCATCGGCGCTATTGGGTGTATCTCACCCTGCTTCCTGCCTATTTGGGCCCAAAACCGCATTTTTCCGCTCAGGCAAGTGCTGCTCGTCCAATTCTTCCCCAATCCCTGGGTCTTTTCGTTCATTATGTCTCGTAGCATCCCCCGCACGACGCACTGGCTCCGCTAAGCGCTCGCATCGGCGCTATTGGGTGCATTTGACCATGCTTTGTGCCCATTTTGGCTCCTTCCCGCCCATTCAGTTCTTCGTAACCTCCTCGTCGAGCAACCTCATCCCCGGTTCAGTTCTTCGTAACCCCTCGTCGAGCAACGTGATCCCCGCTTCAGTTCTTCGTAAACCCTCGTCGGGAAACCTCCTCCCCGTCAATTCTTACCCTCCAGCCAAAATATACCGCTCATATTCATAAGAGATTCGTTACAAGATGTATCCTACTAGTACACTCACACCACAAGTACTCAAACCTTGAACTCGTCGTCCTTGTCCCCCTCGTGAGCTTACAAAGGCTGTTCTCTGTCATGATAGCGTCAGAGTTTGTTGTTGAGAAAGCCGTGCAGCCTGCAGAATGCGGCTCTGATCTCGTCGGCATTCCCCATCTTGAACGCTCTCCCGTTTCCGCGCGGCCTCTCGCCAACCAGCCGCAGCAGCTCCAGTCCACGCACACCGCCTTTGTTGATTCCTCGGATGATCTCCCCAACCTCCATTGCTGTTGGTGGTTGAACCACACCAGCGTAGGAGAAGTCTGCAGCCAAAAGAAAGCCAGCAAGGCTGCTGATCTCACGGAATCGGGAGGGATTCGGCGAGAGAAGTCTCTGAAAGACCCCAGGACCGGTTAGATAGCAGCACAACACAAACACAGAATATTAATGGGGCTTACTGCTTCCAAACTCAACGGCTGGGGCCACATTGACTTGCATTGTCTGGTAGCCAAAGTTTTCCGGCACTCCCAGCGGGGGGGGATGTTGAGCATTGATGCATGCCGGCGGATGATCTCGAGCACACCCGGCCATACCGGAGACCGACGATTCCAAATTCTGCAGCGGCCTGGAATTATGAGAGCCAATGAGTATGTGATGGTTCCATAAAGTTTGCAAGGATCAATTGCTCACCGAAATGAGATTCTTCCGAATCAAATTTCCCTCGTCTATCGCCCCATTCACCTTCGACTGCGCTATCGGGCTCCACAGCTCGCGCGGTGATGGATAGGAATTGGCTATAGTATAACACCGTGTACCTTCCTTCACCGGCTTGCAGCGATCATCCCCGCGCTCCATCGCAAGTCCCCCGGTCCAATTCCCATTCGTATCGCGAACGGGAGGCTTGAGTGTAACCAGCTTCGGATCCCCGATCGCCGTGTCGACTGCGTCCCAGTCTATCCTTCGCCTCGTCCGACATGGCACTGCTGCAGAGAGAATAAAGATGCAGACAATACAGTTGAATAGATAGCACATACACGGCAGTGAACCAGCCTTGGCAGGCATCATCCCAGGCATTGACACTGCCTTCGCCACGGGAGAACAACGGCGTGAAAGCAGGGAGCTCATACCAGCCTTCAATTTTAATCAGTAGCCGTCGTTGAACATTCCCCGGAAAAAAACTGTGCATACCTGCTTCCTGGAGTTCCTCGTCATCGAGCAAGTTGGGCACTTGTTGGGTGCTCTCCCACTTGTAGATCTTTCGCATATTTTCGGGAGAGAGGTCGATTTCGTACACCAAACACCGGTTCGGTTTGGGAATCTGGGGATGGTTGATAGCCCAGAATAAATTCGGGATCATTGGATCCCGGTTTGCGCTCAACATGAGCGCTTCTCGACTCTCTTCTAAGTCACAAGAGGTGGGTGAAGGTCGAGGGAGGAGACAGTCCATGGCGGGAGAGAGAGAGAGAACAGCACAGTTTCAATCTTTCTGGCTGATAGACATTATGTCGAGCCTGGGACCATGCAAGCAAATTTAGACGCACTTCTTGTGAAAAAGAAGCAAGAAGCAGGAAGGAACACCAGATTTGCGATGCGAGTTCCGGTGGGAAGTGTCAAATGAACGACGCGTGAACTCCAGGCACTTTCCGGATGAACTGCTGAGAATTGTCTCACCAGCTCAGCGAATGGGAAAAGCCATCTTCCGATAGCTCCAACCAAGTTTTGCTATTTGCTGGAAGACACGGGAATCCGGAGAGCCGCTTGAGCTTCTGTTCCCTTCCACCAATAAGCTTCGAGGGTCTTGATTGTCCGGCTCTTGCCCCGAGGAAAAGGAAGTGGAAAATCTGTGAGAGTGAAAACCAACACAAAGCAAACCTTCCCATTCGCTACAAAATCTATGACGCTTTGCTGCTAACCTGGAGAAGTAGACCGCAAACACGTCATTTGTTTGCCTGTGCAATCGTTCTTGCTCCCAGCCGTACATAAAGAGAACTCACTATACGTGTATTTGTTTCTCAGTACCCTCCAATGAGCGCCCAACTCAATGTCCACTTGGCAGTGCCTCCATTGCCTCCGTTCCCTGCTGCGGATCCGCCCGTATCTGGTGAGAGATTCACAGCTCAGTCTGAAATTGTGAACAGAGAGCTGATGAAAGACATACAGTGTCAGAGCCAGAACAGTCCGCGGATGCTGCGAGCAAGAGCGACGATGGTGAGTCCGGCATTCCGCTTTGAACAGGGAGCTTATCAAGCGCAGAGCTTCCCGAGCTAGAGGAATATACCCCGTCGTCAAGTCCGGAGCCCGCTGGGGAAATTCAGCACCCCGAGCGCGCTCGTGTGCCTCCGCGTGGGCTGAACGGTCCTTATATTCTTTGTTGATTCTGCTTCATCGTTGATATTAATTGTAGGCTTTGGCTCTGGCCATACGGACCGGCTGGACATCTGCTATTATAGCGATATCGATGCAGAAATGCCCGACCTTCAAGAAGTCTCGCCTCCTTCATCCTCCGAGCCAGATATTGATCCGTCCGAGGTGCCATTATCGTACCACGAGGATGGGCCAGTCGGTGTGTATGTCCTTTGGATTTTGTCGGCTGTTGTTGATTCTTCTGCTAGCCTTCGGCTCCGTTCATAGTGACCAGCGAGACAGCAACACACAGCAGGCAATGCTCATTTGACCCGAGACACCACAGCCCGGGAAGAATGGATCAGTGCGTGCATCTTTCAGATTCTGAGCGCATAGTGTGATAATAATGTCTCTGTTAGCATTTCCGGCAGGCCTTCCTTTCAACTTAGTTAATTTTTGTGGTGAGTGTATATTTGAGTCGACAACTAAAAGCAATGTTTAGACACATACTAGGACTGCGCCACCATGGGCTGATGACCGTCAGTTATCCTTCCCGGGTGGTGGATCGAGATGTGAATCCGCAACAGCATGAGACAGAGTCAAGCATAGTCGATGTTGATTGAATACCAAGTTCATGTACTTTAGTTTGCGGAAGTAAATGGGTGACAGGTGTTTGTATGTGTATGTTACGGAAGTCTCAAGTGGCGGTACTCTTCTGCCTCCGACCTCCATCATGTTCGCAACACGAGATATCCTTCTTATTTCTGTGTGGATTTCCTTCGTTCAAGACGGTTTCTTCCCTCCTCACAGGTCTGTGGCTCTCAGCGAGCCCATTTGAAACAGTTGGCAACTGGTTGCGGCCTTTACTGGGGAGAAGGTGGGGTTTAAGATTAGCCAGATCTCATCCATTCCTTGCCCTAAAACCCGTTCCAAAAGTGCACTACAGCGTTGTGGTAGTCCGATGGTGTCCGCACAGCTCTTTTGAGTCGGAACCTGTGCGCCTTCGTGCATGACACTGAAAGCCATGATACGCAAAGGTACGCATATCTCTCCAATTTTGCACCCGGATCTCTTCATCCAAGACTCATCCTGCACTGTTAGGATCCCTCGCAGGCGTGCCCGAGGTTTTGGTTCCATCGCTCTTGAGCCGAGGCGGTGGCACCGTCATCCGCGACATCGATAGCTCGGTTATGCAAAGGTATGGATATCTCTTCAAATTTTGTGCCCAATCTCTTGATCTAACAGCCCTTAGAATCCCGCGCAGGTGTGCCCGAAGTGTTGGCGCCATCGCCTTTGAGACGAGTCGGCGGCGCCGTTGTGCGCGACACCGAAAGTTCGAGTATGCAAAGGTGCGTACTTCTCACTGATCATTTGGTCGAATCTCTTCATCCAAGGCTTACCCTCCGCACTTAGCGTCCCCCGGCCTCTGCAGCTGAAAGACTCCCAGCAAACGTACCCGCAATTCGCAGAGACACCACGCTTGAAACGAGCTGCCGCCATTGTTGTCTGTGACCCTCAAATCACCAGTACATTCAGGTGCGCATATCTTTTTTTTTCTGTGAACCAAACCCCTCCATTTAAGACACCTCCTGCAGCTACAAGACTCCCAGAAGACGCACCCGCAATTCGCAGAGGCACTGCGCTTGAAATGAGCCGCCGCCGTTGTTATTTGTGACCCTCAAATCACCATTACATTCAGGTGCGCATATCTTTTTTTCCTGTGAACCAAATCCTCTCATTTAAGACACATCCTGCAGCTACAAGACTCCCGGCAGACGTGCCCGCAAGTCGCAGGGGCATCGCGCCCGAAACGAGTCGCCGCCGTCGCTGTCTGTGACCTCCAAATCACCGAATATTCAGGTGGGCGTATTTCAATGAATTCTTCACCGAATCCTTTCATCTAACAGACCTCCCGCAGCTACAAGACTCCCAGAAGACGCACCCGGAAGTCGCACGGGCACCGCGCCCGAAACGAGTCGCCGCCGTCGCTGTCTGTGACCGCCAAATCGCCGAATATTCAGGTGGGCGTATTTCAATGAATTCTTCACCGAATCCTTTCATCTAACAGACCTCCCGCAGCTACAAGACTCCCAGAAGACGCACCCGGAAGTCGCACGGGCACCGCGCCCGAAACGAGTCGCCGCCGTCGTTGCCCAAGACCACTAAATCATCGGTACATTCATCCATAATTTCTTCACTGAACCTTTCCTTCTAACACATATTATACATCTCCAGCACCAGTAGGAGACGTACCACAAAGCCGTCAGCTCATTGCGGTCAAAACAAGTGGCCGGCGCCGTTGCCAGTGAGCCCAAAATTACGGAATACAGGTCAGCATATCTCACTCAGTTATCCTCTGAATCTCTTCATCTAAAGGATATTCTGTATCAATAGGACTGCGGGCAGACACGCCCGCAGGTCGCCGGGCCATCGCGCTCAAAACAGGTTGCTGGGGTCGTTGCCCGGAACCCCAAATTCACTGGACACTCAGGTACACATATCTTGATCAGTTGTGGTCCGAATGTCTTCATCTCCCTCACATACCTTATCGCCAGGATCCCTGGCAGACGTCCCTGCAAGATACCGAGACATAGCACTCGAAATCAGTCGCCGCTGTCGATGCCTGTGACCACGATATACTCCGGTATGCATGTCTTATTCAGTTATTGTCCCAATGTCTCCATCTAACTCATATGCCCTATCGCTAGGACTGCTGGCAGAACTACCTGAAGTTGCTGGGCCGCGATTCTCAAAATGAGTCGGCGGGGTCGTCGTCGTCCGTGATCTCGAAATCATCATGTGTATCCTTCAATCTTACCACAGATTGAACACAGGACGTATATATATATATATATATATATATATTTGTTACACAACAGATACATGGCAGCTCAATCAACGGTGTTGTGCACGGCCCCGAATGAAGGGCTCTATTTTCCGTCCCAGCTCCGCAGCGCTCCAGGTGTGGGATGATGGTTGTGGACCCGCAATTTCCCTAGGCAGCACCGGTTCTGTAGCAAGCACATTCAGATGGGCTAGTAGCGTCTCTCTGCCCATGAAGCTGCAGGCATTGACACGTAGGTCCTCACGCAGCTGCTCGCATTGGATGATGAGCTGCTTGTCGTTTCCAAAACTGCCGCCATGCACCCCAGCCCAGGCCAGGAATGCACCATATGAGAGCTCGACAGCACCAGCCATTCCCTGCTCGTGGGGTTTGTTGATGTGCAGTCCAACCTCTGCCACGATACGGGCTAGTATAACATAGCGTGCATAATGTATGTATGCAGCGCCATATCCCTCCTGGGAGGCGAGAAAGCAGATTGCGTTCATATTGGTAATGAGCGGTTAGAAACGATTCCGCTGAAACTTGTGCTGGCTCCTGAATCTGGAATGGTCAAGATAAGTCGTAGCAAAGGAAACAGTGAGGGCCGACTCTCCTGCTGCAGAACATAGATCGAATAAAGCTTAGTCGAAGAAGAGAGATGGTGCTGCGACCGGAAATCCCGAGTAGAGCTACTATCAGGGGCGGCATGTAGCATGGGCGTCTGGCCAGAATTCGGGAGAAGACAGTCGTCGAGCGGGAACACATCGGCAGATTGCCAGCCGGGACGTAGATGTAGTGCGGGAAGGACGAAATCGTGTGGTAAGGCAACCGTGCAGGGGGGATCGTTTGAGGGTCCGGATGACTGAAGAAGACGAAGGAGGTACCCGCCGGCCGTCCGGTCACGTTCGAGGATCGCCTTGGTATAGATGCCGAATACGAGACAGGTCTCAGATGATTCTGTAGGACTGCTTATTGTGTGCTATCAAGTGTAGAACTGGAGCATGTACCTTGGGACATTGTTGGAGGTGGTGTAAGTGACTCCAACGGCGGCGGAACTTCAACGGTAGGCCTTGCAAGGCGATCCGCTATTCCCAACAAATGCTCGATGAGGGCGGGGAACCACTCGGGGGAAGTATACGCAGCGTGTTCGGCTTGAGAGCGATGTCCTACGGGAGAGGCTGGGATCATCGTAAACTGACCGCTCGCCAGATCATCTTCAAGCTGGGAAAAGTCGACGAGGTCTTCAAAATCGGAGGCAGGGCCAAGCCTGGGAGCTAGAAGGACATCAGAGGGTATTGTCTGATTGAATCCAAGAAACATACGGGATGAACTTGGCTCTGCCCGACAAACTGGATCAGCAAAGTGGAACTCGATACTTGTCCTGGGCGGCACTCACGGTCTGAAGAATCCGAATCAGAGTCCCTACCTGCTAAGAATAAGGGCTGAGCAGAATTGCCACGGGCTCGAGGAGGTGGCATGGGTCGGGGCACGGTTCGCTGCCTGAGATTGAAGACATTTTCAGCCATGCTGGTGAGTGGAGACGAAAGCGGGCTGTAAAATAAGAACAAACACCGAAAGCGCTCTACACGTTACCCATGCCATCTGCTCTAATTTATATCGTTCCTGACGAGGTCATAGCGGACATTTTCATTCTATGCTTGCCAAGTCATTCTCTTGTCCCAATCTCTCTTTTCCCATCCCCAATTTTCCGCCGGCCCTCTCCGGCAGAGGCGCCATTGCTGTTCTGCCAAGTGTCCACCCATTGGCGAGCCATTGCCACAGGACTGGGCAGACTCTGGGAATCGTTGGACACGCAGAGTGTCCGCCACCCAGAACTTGTGGACCTCTGGCTGCGCCGAGCGCGCCGGTCCGCATTAACTATCCGCATTGCCCAACCCATTATTCCTCGTTACGAATCAGTCGTCTTGACCAACCCGCCGAAAGTCTTGCCTTCGAGATACTACCAGCACCCCATGCATCTCCATCTCCCCATTCTTTTGCCAAAAATACCGCAGTTTCGGTGTCTCGAGCTTGTGGACTTTTTCATCCCACATTTTTTGGCGCCTCAGTCCTCTTCACCCCTTGCTCTCGAGAGTTTATCTGCGGCAATCGACCTTTCCAACACCACGGCAGCACACTGGATTGCGGACCTACTTTCGCAGGCTCCGCGCCTGACAAAGCTGCAATGGCAGGGGCCAGCGGTCGGAGCGCCGTGGGCTCAGCTGAGCCACCTCAGGCTGCAGCTCGACGGAATTGAGCCCAGGGCGTTTGAGCAGATCCTAGATTCCCTTTCCAGTCTCACCGAATTCCGTATATGCCTTGGCGACAAACTGCTCCATGTTTTTGGTTCTCCTACAGCGGCTCCACGCACATTGCCAAATGTTGTGACATTGAGCATCGCTGGCGACAGCGCAGCGACCCGCTTCTTTATGGTGCCAAATCTGAAGCATCTCGTCATCGAATCGGCCCTGTTTCCCGCATGCGACAATGTGATTCACCTTCTCCTGCGGTCGGATTGCACCCTAATCTCGCTGGAAATATGGGAAGGCCGTTTCAAAGATCGGGCTCCGACTCTCCTAAAATGCCCGGAGATCTCCCGATCATTAACTCGCCTCCTCATCTCGTCGGAGGATCTGAACGAGTTTCTTCTGGACCTTGAAGAGCGCAGCAGACCGTCAGTCTTCCTGCTGGGGCCTGACACCGTGTTTCTCCGCGACGTCGACAGATGCTTCAGGATCGAGGGCTTGCCTGGCATTATAGAGAGCGAGACATCTGGCGTGCATGCCGCTCTTCTCCACGTCGTTTTCCCCAAGCTGGAGGACCTGTATCTGGATGACAATGCCTCTATCCGTGCCGACCTGGAGTGTCGGCGCACCATGTGCAACACCTTTACGGTGTGGCGGTCAGCCTTCCTTCGACGTGAGTACGAAAATTGGTGGCATGGAGCTGATGGAAAGGCCTTTCGGGCAGCACGGGAGATCGACACCGTCAAGGCATACAGGGCGTGGAATGTGTGTTGGGACACCATCGGAGGAAAAGACCCAGGACATTATCCTGGCCAAAATCTTTATGCTAATACGCGCCGTCTGGGCTACGTAACTGTGTAATACAACACGTGATATTGATAGCTGGTGTTGTGGCTCGACATGGAATTAAAATATATTAATACAAGTCCCTACAAAACTGGAGGGCTGAGACCCAGACTGCACGACGACTGTTCATGTTGCGGGACTGAGAGTGGGGAAAGATAGCCAAGTGAGCGTCGAGAGTTGCGACGTCTTCCGGAGTGAAGGGGCATGGCGGCTCAACAACCTCGACGTGGGAGAGACAATGTGGGCCGTCGTTGGAGAAAGGGTTTTGAATGTCGTCCATGCTGAGTTCCTGATCGGCATTGAATTCGGTGTGGTGCGCCATAATGTCAGCGTCATTGAGGTCCTGCCAATCAACACCATATGTGTTGAGGTCGTCGATATCTTCATCGTCAACACTAGCTTGTGGAATGTCCTCGAAGCCGCGCAGACCATTCTCAATCATCCCAAAGAAGAACATGTCTCGGGGACTGCGTGTGCGCTCCATACCGAGGCGGAGCTTATGCTCGTTCCAGGTACGAGCCCACTCCTGAGCGTCTTGATTGATCGCAGGGAGGAAAAGATGGTGGATCAGCCAAATGTGGGCTGCGAGATCGGGCCGGAGACCAGAGCTGTACTCGAGGCTCAAGAAGAAGGTGCTCCATTTGCGACCAAAACCCCGGGTTACATCACACCAGAGACGGTCAATCCATATATTGTGAACGCTTCTAAAGAATATATTCAGCTACAATTATTCCTCCTGCGATTCAGTCGACGAGGAAACAGTCTCCCAGAGCCTCTCGATCCGGCGGTTCGGCAGCGAGGGCTGCCTGAGATGGGAAGGGTGTTTGGGAGTGGGTAACATGATATGAGAAATTGACTCACCAACCCTAGATGTATGCACCATGCTCTGGGCCATACTGCTCTTCCATCCACTGCGCGACCCTGACGTTCTCGGTACCATGGTCGCCCCGGACACGGCGAGGAACCCCGTGACCAGCAACAACCTGGTAGAGGAAGAGCTCGAGCACCGTGTCGGCGCAGTTGTTGTTGTTGGCCTGAATACCGGTGACAAATCGGGAGTAGCCATCGATGAAGGCATGGATAATGATGCACCAGCGTCGAAGACCTAGGGGGGCTTGTTAAAGGTGGGCAAGGGTTGTAGCATGGACTCACCGTGTTGCCCATCGTGATGGGAGAGCGAATTGGGCCCAGCGACTCGATATGGCTGGCGTCCAGTGGCGTGGTTCGAGTACGAGACAGGAGGGCCATGGACTCGATTGTACGAGTCTCGGATGCGGGACGTGGGAAGATGGTGACCGAGCTGAAGAAGGTGCCCCGCAATCATGCGGCGGCCGAAGGTGGGGAAGACTTCGAGTACATGATGCATGAGCTCGTCAAGCTCATTGTCAGCAATGAGGGAAACCGGCCCAGTGGTCGAGGAAACATATGTGCGCACGATGGCGCCGGAGGCCTCATCAACGGCCTCGGTGTACACGGGGGCTCCAGGCTGGACGAGATCATAGTCGATTGCCCTGCGACGCACTGTCCGAGAGGACGCGCCAGCAGCTGGGGCGAGCCCAGTAGGCCCTCGAAGTCCGAGCCCGATGGCCAAAAAGTCATAGGAAATTTCGATGCGAGGCCTGCCACGCCGACCTGTGTGGACAGGCTGTGAGACAGACAGTTGGTTTGGCGCAGGAAGGTCTTGAGATTGGACGGTGGCAGTTTGCAATGCCACAAGCATGTTGTCGACGCTATCCTCCATAACCTGACGCTCGGGAACAGGGATCACATCAGCGTGCTGAGGGAGATGTGAGCTGTAGTCAAGACAGAGAAGATAGTATCACACCTCTTGCACCGCTTGAAGGAAACGCAAGACACCGCTGTGCTGCTCCTGCAGGCGGAGACGGTCTCCAGTCTGTGTGTGAAGTGCTGCATTGACTCAGCTGCCAAGCTGGAGGAAGGCGACCCTCATAGTCTCCAGACGGAGGGGTATAAGGTCCATGTCGTCTGCTGCGTTGGCCATGGATGCGTCGATGAAGCAAAGGATGACTGCGGGTCAGACAGCCCCTGCCGGTACCGCAGTGCTGACATAGCAGACCTGTGATCACCGGTGAAGTGAAGAACTCGTGGACCACCCTCGAGAAGAGGAACCTGCGAAAGTCAACCACCGAAGAGCGAAATCAAAAGTAGGCACGACGAAATCGAGATTCCGAAAACGAAATCAAAAATGATCGATCCGAAAACGAAACTGATGACAAAGCAATTTCGTTTTCGTTTGACCGGTTTCGATTTCGCTCTCACCATTTCGGTTTCCTTTCGCCCCGCTCAATTTACATCCCCATAGTTTCAGTTTCGGGCGGGAGTTCAGGATGTTTTCACCATCACCGGTGATCATGGTGATCACTGGTGAAAACAAGATCCATTGGTAATCCAAGCGAAACCGTGACTTTTGTCCAACAAGGACACCTATACGGGGGGCTCTGTGACGCCTGGGTAGTTGTGCACTTGTTGCATGCCCATAGGCCTTAGCATCTTAATTCGGTAGCTTAGTCAGGATTCCGCAGAACACACAGCTTTGTACATTATGTAATCCAATCAATCTTACATGCATACTACGACCTAGAAACCCAGAGGTCGTACGTGCGAGTCACCCTTGAGCCATCTACTCGGCTTAACATCCATTCAACTACTACCCCGTCATGGGTGACTTGGCCTCTTGGTTAGGGTTACAGACCCCTTCGAGCACTGGTTACCAGCTCCCGAGGCGCTCACGATACGGCGTCCTCAGTCAGCCTTCATATCTTGCGAGAAGCCCCTTGTCGAAGCCAGGTCGCTTCACAATACTGCTAAGGGCATAATCAAGCTAACTAAGCTAAAACGAGGCTAAAGCGTGGTTAAGGCATGTTCTGAGTAAGAAACATGTGTAGGAGGCATGTTCTGAGTAAGAACATGCACAGAACGCGTGGGCTGACTAACTACATGTGGAAAACACGAGGCATGTGGGAAATACAACTAAATATAGTCCGGATCATGAGGATCAGATTGGATCAGAGATCGGAGCAACCAGGAGCTGAATAGGACCAGATCAGAGTAGATGCCATCGATCAGATGTATCAGATGATGAATCAGATGGCCGAGTTGGCCGATAAATTCATGACAAGGACCAAAAAGGAAAGTTGAAAGAATTCCCGGAC
Organism: Mycena polygramma; assembly: GCA_029449255.1. Classification (NCBI taxonomy): domain Eukaryota; kingdom Fungi; phylum Basidiomycota; class Agaricomycetes; order Agaricales; family Mycenaceae; genus Mycena; species Mycena polygramma. The sequence continues at coordinate 693,689 of JARKID010000046.1, forward strand.
AATGAGCCACCAACAAAGAAAGTCCAGAATCTCTTACCGGAGTTAATCCCCGCTGATGCCCGGACTTCCAGATCGGATATCGACGTCGATATGGAAGAGCCATCAAGAAAAGAAGCATCTAACTCCGTTAAGAGAAGATCTGCTGTCGATGGGCTTTCTCAGAAGACACAAGAAAGTTCGAATAGGCAAGACTCACCTCCAGCCAAACCCGTCGCTTGTCAATCAGATATTCAGGGCACAGTACATGTACCCTCAATAATTGAGCGCATTCTTGATTTGACAATCCCGGTGACAGTGTGGGAAGCTTTGTTTCTTCAAAAGAAATCTGCACCGGAATTCTTGAGACGATTAAGCTCAAGAATGTGAAGGCGGTCTTATTGGAGAAAGCCCAAGATAACCCCATTATTGCTCATTGGAATTGGCCGAGGTCCGAAGGGATTTTGATTAAAGTGGACGTAGAAACAAATGGACAGTGAATTTCTGCGATAATTGACACTGGATCGCGGCTCGATGTTGTCCGTGCAGACGTCGCTGCCCTCAAAATCCGCCATCCCGTAGACATGTGCAAAGTCATGTCTATGAACGATGCAAATGGAGGCCATGGAGAACTAAAGGGATATATTAGTGATGTAGACAATTGCAGAGGGGTGGTAACACACACCGACCTGTGGGTAAGTCACCAAGCACCTTTTGAGCTTCTCCTTGGTCGACCCTGACAGTGAGGTAACCTCATCACTATAGATGAGGGAGATGAAGGCACTTGCCTGGTTTTTAAGAACCCAGAAACCCACCAACCCTGCTACAAACTGCTGGCAATCCCGTACAAAGTCGCTCGGGAACTGCCGGCAGCTGGATTGGTGAGCGCAGGCAACCAAACGTTAATGTTCACAGCCGCACAACCCGAAAAGCTTAAAAATGAGCTTCTTCCAGCGCCGCCAGAGTTTAGGTACGCACCTAAACAATGCAATTGTCGGCCTACAATTCCCTTTTCAATTGGTTCTGCCGGATTTGTTTGGAACTTTTGTTCTTATGGCAAACCTGGGCCATATTCAGAACCGGCCTCTGGACGACAATGAAGACATACCGCATTCAGCGAGGATCGATGGGAGACACTGAAGCCGTGTATAAAGGACGCCTAGCAAAAAGCTTCCGTCACCTAATCCTAAACGCTTTACCAAACCCAAACACCACCCTCTTACCTGTACATCTCGAAATGCCCCCATATTCGTCTCCCCTTAACCCAAACACTTGCCCATTTCCATACCCCCCTTCTTATCCTCGCTTCCCACCCCACCTTTCCATCTCTCGCTTCGCTACTTCCCCCTCCAGATCTCTGGCTCCTCTCTCTGGACCTGGAACCTCGCCCAATCACCTACCTCCATTTCAGCCATTGCCGCTCACGCCTATACCCTGTGACATCCTCGACCGAGGACGAACCAACAGCTTTGGGCCCGAGGAATTCCTCCCTCATCCCAGCAATGCTGTCGATCGGGTTCGAGCCGCATCCAACCTCCATTGGGCATGCCATCGCTCGGAACAGCCTTCTCAAGTTCGCCCGGGGTCCGTCGTCGCTCCCCAAACCATCTACACGGGCTGATCAGTACGACCAGACAGGAAATACATCACACTGTATTCCTGAACTCATGTATGCTCATTCACGATCCGAACACAGGCCACCCCGGCATGCGCAACCAACGACCGCATCTGGCCGTTTGAGGTACCTTATCCCTCCGTACGCGACGTTCGAGACATGCTGATGGGCTACAATGCCGCTACTCAGGTGGAAGTTAGATGCCAACGTCGAGCTGGACGATATCAGTTGAGCATTAACCGACAGATTGACCACGTACCCAACACCTCGAGCATCATCTCGAGCACCGCCGGCAGCGCTCCCACTACACCGCGACTGTCTCCTATCCCCCTCAGAGCTCTACTGAGCATCAACAGAGCTCTACTCAGCATTGAGTCGATGCTCACCTATTGTCTCCCATGCATCTTCGACATCCTCCTCGGGAGACGACTTTGCTTGCACCCTCACAGCTTCCTTGGCCTCTTTTGCCAGCTGCTTTTTTAGATCGGCTTGCAGCAGCACTGGCAGCGTGCCTCGGGCGATAAAACAGCGGTTTCCCAGTTCCCGAAACACATTGGCGTGCTTGAAAGCATACACTTTGTTACCTGGCTTCTCTTATTCTTCGCCCAACACCTCTCAGATTTCGGTCAAACGCTGGAAAGACCGTAACGTACGGCTGAATTCCTCTTCCAGCGTTTCTTGCTCTTCCCAGCCGCAATGCATGAGCGTGCGAAGCTTGCACCATCGTACCCGCTCCACTAAACCCAATCAGCCGGGAAACATTGACCAAGGTATTGCATTGCACTTACTTTCAGTGTTCCATTCCTTTTCTTGCTCAGCCGAAAGATGAGACGGCCGCGCCGCTCTCCAGATCCATGGGTCCGATTCTTTGGATTGCCCGGCCACCTGTGCCTTGCCATCCTTGCCTCGTAAGTGCTCTCGGAGTAACGGCTGGAGGACCGGATCGTCATCGGGAAGTCCCAGTTTGACTAGCGCTGCCTGAGTATACCGATACGGGGTGCCTGCAATCTGGATGTCGTTCATCAGAGTTTTGAGGAAGTTTTGACCTCTGGTGTTTGCGCCTGTCCCGTGTACTGCAGCTTTTTTCACCGTGAGATTATGATTAAGCGTTTGAATCGCGGTGCGAATGGTCTCCAGAGCGTTGTATGCCTTGCCTTTGCGGAGTGTGTACTCCACGTTTGCGAGCACCGTTAATCTCAGCTCATCCCGCTCGGAGGTCGAAAACTGAGAGGGCAGAAACAGCGCCTCCTTCTCGGGTGACTCGACCTCGATATCCTTCATCCGCACTGTTAGAATCAGGCAGGCACAGAGGACTGAAGTCAACAGTAAGAACTCCGTGTATTGCCAAAATGCGAAGTAAGTACTTGCCTGAAGTCAACAGTAAGAACTGAGGACTCAGGACTACAACTAGCTGCTTATATATGTATCCTACATGTATAGTAAGCAGTATTAATAACGCTCAGTCAGCCTGATCAATAAGCAGGTGATCAGTAAGCAGATCAGTAAGCAGGTGATCAGTAAGCTGATCAATAAGCAGGTGATCAGTAAGCAAAGGAAACAGTAAGCAAATGTAAGTAAGCATAGGATCAGTCCGGAATAGACAGGATCAAAGGATCAGAGATGCAAGAATGGTAGAGTCCAAGATCAGTAAGCAGGTGATCAGTAAGCTGATCAATAAGCAGATGATCAGTAAGCAAAGGAAACAGTAAGCAAATGTAAGTAAGCATAGGATCAGTCCGGAATAGACAGGATCAAAGGATCAGAGATGCGAGAATGGTAGAGTCCAAACCCACACTGCAACACGCACTGCAAGTTCGGGGACACGCTGCACTTGCAGAGTGTGAAGGTCGGAGATGTCTTGCGTCAGCCGCTCGCACACTATCCTGATCTCCTGCTCGTCGACCTTCTTGGCTACCCTTCATCGAAGTGAAATCCTGCCTCGGCCATAAGTAAATCACTCCTCCGTTCGAAGGCGGCATACGCACCGGTCCCTCTCAACCGCCAAGGCGGTCTCGATCAGCGCCGAGTCCCCGGTGTGATTTGCCAATCCAGCCTGCTTGGCAGCCAATTCTGCATTGATGAGCATTTGGTACGCGGCAGCATGAGTTGGGGGGCCTAGCCGCCAATCAGTACAACCCTGCCGGAGGCAACCGAAGGATAGCTCACCGTGCTTCAATTTCGCTTCGAACATCGTTGGCTCGACGGGCAGCGCACTCCAGGTTGCCACCAGTGCCGGGTCGGTCAGGTTGTTGCAACCCTTGAATTCCATTTCCTGGCGACATATCTCCAGCTCACACACGTGATAAAGCCTCACCAAGGACTGAGCTGTGAGCGCGTCAATATAAATCTCTCTGAGGTAGAAGGGAGACGAACTTAGCCGAATTAACTTGTCCCAGTTCCAATTTCCACTCGTGTCATCGATTGAGTCATGCCTGTGGCCGTCATTCTGCTCCTTGGTGCTCCCAGCGGTCAGATTTTGCTCAGCCCAGCCGGTCTCAATCATCTCCCCGACTGTGAATGCGCTATGCAGGAGCCAATTGAGGTTCCACAAGACTTCGCACAGCTCGGTGATGTTGAATCCGACTTCCGGGCACGCCAGGCAATAAAGGCCGAGCGACCCAGCCTGACGGTGGAGTACCAGCCGATCAATTCTGTGTCTGATTCTGTGTCCGGTCCGCTGTTTGAGCGCTAGATACTACCAGATGCGCAAAGAATGCCTGGAACTCCCGGGCACGATTCTAATGGAAAAGTTAGATATGGAGTTGGCAAGAGACAGAGGGAAATTTACCTTCACCTCCTGCGGAAAGACATTGTCGGTGAGCTTAGCTAAAGCACGCACGTAGTTGTGAACAGATTTCTTGGATGTGAGCGAGTGCACATGGAATTTGTGCAAGACAGTGAACATGAACACTGTCTTCGACTGCTTCCAGGTTGCAGGAAATAGCCCAACCGCCAACAGCTGCTCCCAATGCGCTGGAACGACGTTGGCTCGTGGACACGCGCAGAAATCGATGGTGACGGTGTGGAAGCCGTTCTCCGCCACCACGACTTCTCGGCTCACGACACTGACATCGGTGACGTTGCGGCACAGAGAGGCACCGGACTCGAGGTCGGTCTGCAGCCTGAGCTCCAGTTGGCCCAGCGACGTCCTGCAAAAGTGACGCCCATCCTATTCTTCGATGTGGTGAAAGGGGTCGTCTCCGTGCTTGCGCACGATGCAGGTGGCACACATCATCCTCCTCTTCCAACATTCATCTGCACACCGAAACCTTGCTTCGTTTCTGCATGAGCATGGCTTGTCTATATCACGGTGATAATGCCAATGCCGCTCCAACAACACATTCTCCATGCGTGGCAGAAGCGGCATTACCTCCGCCATTGCGACCGACGCGCCCTGATTCAGGTCAGCAAAATCATCCGCGATCGCTGAGGACAACACACCTGTTTCCATGTCTTTGTCTCAGGCTTGAGTGGCGGTGGCGCAAGTGGCGTCACCGGCGGCAGTTGGGCTGGCTGGGCTGGCGGTGCCTTGCGGCGCGTGTTTCGACTCACGAGAGCCTCGTCGTCGGAGTCAGAGTCAGAGTCAGATGTGTGCACCTGTGCAGTGGCATTCTTGGGGACTCTGACCCGTTTATTCAGGTATGGCGGCATCTACATCAGGCAATTGTTAGCAGAATAATGGAAAGAGGGCGAGACTCACCTCACAGAGTCAAAGACGGTGACCTTCGAAAACAATTTGAAGTCGTGAGTGACACGAAGTCGAGCTCACAGGAGAGGGAATCAGATTCCAGCTCTCAGCAGTCGGCAGGAGGCGGTCGAGGCGGTAGAGAGATGCGGAGGGGACACGTCGAGTGGCGAGGTGGTGGTCGTAAGCAAGCGTTATTGTTAATTGATTTGTTTGGTTCTGTTGACATGTCACAACGTTACACATCAGCTGACAGTGACTTCCTGGCTTTCACCGCCATGATGCTTTGGCGCTTTGGCCCTCTCAACTTTCGGTCAAGAGCCCTCCTTGTGACTATGTGTCCGAGGGATTTTTTACTTTGATTGTTCCGTCGGGCCGTGCTTGACGATTCTTGTTGAGCAGAATGCGCAGGTAAGCCCCTCATTTCTTGCCTATTTTTCTGTTACTCAGCGGTGGGCGTTTGCTTTAGCGCAACACTTTTTGTAAATTTTCAAAACTCAATACTCGCTCTACTGTATGCATTTCGATGAAATCAACGAATTTCCATGATACATGTGGAGTAATTCAAAGGCCAGCGCAGAACCCGACGACGAATGCTACATACAACAACAGAACGATCACGCATAGAGAGGAATCTGTACAGTCTGCTCGCCAAGCCTCTCGATCCAATACTCAATTACCGCTGCCACAACCTCCAGTCCCCCTGACCTCGTCTCGGAGAAGTGTTCGCGATGATGAACACCGCAACCGTAACACGCATACGGGACATGTTTGGCGCCCATGGCTCACAGCGTCAAATGTGTGAGCCGTTCTGGTACGTGTAAATCAATCCTCCGACACGCAAAACAAAGTCCTTACCGATAAGCTTAGGGTGCAACATTTCGTAGGAAAACACCCAGAGTATCGGTTCATCGACACAATCCAGCTCGTAGTCCATACACCGGACCACTACATCCTCTGTCTTCCCCACCTTCAAATCCACCCAGTCCAACTCCTCCCCGGCGGCGGTGTTCGCGGTGTTTGCTTCCGCTTCCCAATTCGGGCGCAAGTGGGTGTAAACATGACCTGGGCGTTCCTTGTACAGTCTGAGGTTGAGATACCCCTCGGCGGCTTCGAGAGGTGCATGGGCGGCGAGGCGGGAGCTATACAGGTGAGCGTATCCACCGTTTTGCGCAGAAAATCAACTTACAGTGCAGCCAGTTCTTTTTTGCGCTCTTCGTCCGGGACACTTGCCGCAAACGGATCAAGATTCCAGTGCATCTACGAAGCAGCAATGTATTCAAGCAGAAATAATGAGAATGATAATCAGAATCCACTCACAGTATAACAGAAACGACTAAGTCGAGGGGTGAAAGCCGAAACTGCAAGAGGAAGATAGCGGACTATTCAGATAATAAGTGAGGGCTTCACCGAGACGTACCTTGTGTAGCGCCGGGAATTGGCTCGGACGCAAAGTCCAAAGGTCTGGACACGGAGTCGATGGCAAGTGGTGGTCGGGTAGCAGATGAACGCAAAGCTCTTCAGAGGTAAGTTTCACAACAATAAAGAGCTTCACCGAAAACAACTTACCTCGTGTAGCACCAGGAAGTGGCTTGGCCGCAGAGTCCAAGGTCCAGACACAAAGTCGACGGCAAGTGGTGGTGTTCAGGTGAAGGCGAAGCTCTGATCAGAGGTAAGTTCCACTACTACGGAAGGAATAAATGTAGATACAGCCTCGAGCAACCAATAAGCGTGCAATACAAAGTGAAGAGGATCAAAAACAGAACAATAGAGCTGGAAGATTTTCAGGGCAATAGGTAAGAGAGCGAGGGGGAAAAATTGAACAGCTTCAACTTACTATGAGATTCAGCGAAACAAGACTTACCTTGTCTAGCGCCGGGAAATGGCTTGGACACAGAGTCCAAGGTCCGGACGCAAAAGTCGACGGCAAGTGGTGTTTGGGTAGCGGGTGAAGATGTCTACTCAGATTGGGAAGGGATCAACACATTCAAGTAGGGAGGAAAAGGAAATCACTCACGAACGAATACCAATGGTTGGGTCGGTCTGACGCAGGGTCCAAGTAACCGAAGTCGGAAAATGAGCACCAACTGAGATCGGAACAGCGCAACACAAAGCTAGAGAAATTCTGTACTTCAACAAGTCAAATCCAGAATTTGGTGAATTTGACTTACCCGTCAGTCGTTTGCTCGGACGCCAGAGTCTGACATGGACTCAAAGTCGACGGGACATGGATCGCACTGTTGCAATGGATCACGACCGTCTCGCCCGTGTCCCGTTCACGAGGGTCTTTCTCCGGCAATATTCGGCTGTGTTCGCTAATTCATGGGCAGGGGGCAGTACCGCAAGTAGACGGTCGGATCGCCAACTGTTGCTCGGGCGTTGCTGGAATCGAAAGCTTTGTGTTGGGTGAATTTGAAACGCGCCACGTCGGGGACTTTGTCGGAGATCCTCATAGGCTTCTTGTTTGCCTGAAAAAGTTCAGCCTCAAGTCATGTAGGAATCACAAAACCCTTACCTCGAAGAACAAGCAAACCTCGATCTCTTGGGCCTGTGGTTCAATCGCAGCAGGGACCGCAGGCGAGACGTTCGCCGAAGCGCGCTTTGCTTTTTCTAATCCAGACCATAAACAACAAAGACGAGTGCAAGTATAATCAAACCACTCACCGTGAGGCGGAGTTGTTGGTTCCTGGTCCTTCCCCTTCCCTTTCGAAGGCGATACTGCCAACGCCTGCCCTGCCAACGTCGCCCCGGTGATGGCAGTAGCAGTCTTCGCAGCTGTCATTATTCGTCAGTCAGCAAAAGTCCACAAAGAATCCAACGCATGGCATACCTGCTGTTGCTCGCGCTCGTGTTCCTGTAGGTATGGTAGATGCCCTTGATCTGCGATGATCGCCGTAGAACACATACTTGTAGAAGGCGGAGTAAACGTGGTCAGATTCTTCTCCTTGTTGAGAGCTTTCTGGTCCTTGGCGAGGGCTTTCTCGGCAGCTTTCGCTTCAGCTTTGGCAGCTCTGGCTTCGGCCCCCAAACGAGCCTGCTCTGTGTCGTATAGCGTCATTGCGGCCACGAAAGCACGGCGTTGGGCTGAGGTCGGACAAATCAGGGTCTTGTATTGATGAGGACATTTCTTGCACTGTAGCAAAATCAGTGTTCTCAAGATCGAGATGCGACTCACACACGTACGGCTGTGTATACGGTCAGATTTCCGCTACGATTGCTTGCGGCTGCGTTCATCTTCAAGCCGGTGACAACCGAAAAGTGGCGAGGGAAACCGTGCTCGCATCTGCTCGGTTGGTCGGCGGCCAATGGCTTCAACTCATTCGGGTGGAGGGACCAAGCATGGAGCTGGCAAGGCGACCACGTGCGGGAGGGTTGGATGAGAGCCATGATCAACTGCGAAATTTTGGATGCCACTGGGCGTCCCGCTGAGCGCCTTTTATACATGCACATCTATCAAAGCAATTATCCGAATGTGTGCAGAACAAAGCGGCAGCTGGTCAACACTCACCGTGTGATGGAAAATCTGAGGCCCAAGCGTCGTAAATAGCCGGAGGTTAATTGTGAAGCTTGAGCACAAAAGCCTTGTCTGTAACAATAGCACCAAAGCGAAAAATCAGCGTGCCACCATCCGCAGAGTTTTGGACGAAGACTCATGAGGAACCAGAACCAGAAGCCGACGCAAAGTCAGGCTGTTGAAGTACTGGATGTCGGACGCAAAGTCAACGACGGTGGAAATGTCCGACATGGACGCGCTGGTCAAGACACAGTGATCGGCTGTCATCCGAAACAGGCAATGATCTGCATTCACGGTCATGTGGCACAGGCGCGTTGGGCAAAAAAATTGGTGTACAATGAAATCCCGCGTTCACATGCAGTCGACGGCCTAAAGGAAGATTTATTTCAGACAAGTAGTAAGTTCACCAAGACGGAAGATTAGCAAAGTACTAGAGCAACAATTGTATGTTATCTGCGGCCGTTCTACTGCTCCTCATCGGATTCAGACACGTCGTTCAGTCCCGGCATCTCATCGTCTATCTCACAAGACCCATAAGGGGATAAACCCGGGCCAAATGTTCGAAAAATATGTGAAAAAAGTTCTCTTTTTCTTTTACATGTTCCATTGTGAAACATGAGTGCTTTTTATTTTATTCCTTTCCACATTTCACATCAGGAAATATACAAGTGTTGTTCTAAACACTTTTCTAGACATTTTTCATCATGTTTCTCATATGTTTTTCAAAGTATATTTCAACTGTAAAGCAGGGAAGTGCAGTGAAGTTATCTTGAATGTTTTTCAGCAAAAGACAATGGAACATTCATGATGTATTGTGATCATGTCACTCAATAAAATACAGATATCTTTTGAAGAATCTTCTCCATATCTTTCGAATGAAGGACCAAAAAAATATGCAAAAGAAAATCAAATCCCTCCCAGGTACTTTTCAAATACTATTTCCGATATTTTCCAGATAAAATACAGATGTTTCATGATGAAAGCTGCAAAGATGTTAAAAATGTGTTTCAGATGTTCCTGTCCACATCTTTTCCATTAGACAGGCAGTATCACTTGAGAAACTTCATAATATTTTCATGGCTATTTTTGTACATTCAGAGAATCAGGGTGGAATAATGCAGAAGATATTTGAAATGTCATTCAAAAAATGTCTTCTAAATATCCAATGTAATTTCAGCATGTTCATTAGCAGTATATGCAGAAGGTATTCAAAATGCTTTCTGCATATGTTTGGCAGGCTAAACTTGAGGAACATCCTAATAGATATGTGATGTGAAGAACAGGGAATTCAACGGCCCTGATTTGAATTCCACAATTGAACTTAAATCGGGCCCGCCGAGTTGCATTTTTCTGTGCCGCTTGGCAGCGGGGTGCTTCCTGGGATCACACCACTCCAGAATCGAAAGCAGGCATGCCCAACTTCACCCGTTGAAATTTGACGGGCCTGAATTGAAATTCACGGTTGGAATGAGGTGAATGTAGTTTTTTTTCATGAACTCACGCAGCTCAAAATCCCCCTCCATTCAAGGAGCGAAAGCGGTCATTGTCCCGCGATTGGCGATAAATTCGACTACAACAAAGAGAGCCTCACGTGGTGATTGCTTCTTCTCCCACAACTACAACAATCTTTCCTCGAGTGCGCACTCCTTACCCAGCCGCTTGCACCCAGATGCCGTCCTCCACCCCCAGAATGAGAACTTTGACTTCAAACTAATGGTGGCATCTTGAATCTTCCAGGTGGCATCAACGTCCGCATTTCCCAGCAGATTCTGGAGGAGACGGCGGGTGCGAGCTAATTGGCTTCGGAGCACTGACCCATCCTCACAGCTTACTCAAAACTTATCAGTGTCTGTGTAGCATGGCCGGGACCTGCCAGCTTCATCGTCCGTAAAGAGATGTCTCCCTGGATCTTGAGGTCGGTTTCAATCAGCACTGTCAACTTATCCATTGGGCCATTGCCATGGAGTTACAGCTCACTCCACTGAGCGCCACAAATCACTTTTGGATGCATGTGGATCCCCGCTGCGTCAACAAATTGGTGGCTGTATCCCGAGCGGCGCTGAGCGGGACTTGAGATGCTGCGCACGGGACTCGAGCCGGAAAATTCCCATCATACGTGTACGTAGTGGATAGTAAATTGATACCTGGCTGGAACGACGTGAGTTTGACTCGCATCGAGCGCACATCGAGACTTCACTGGGAGCTGAGATGGATTCATACTACGATTTTTTTATGGAATATTTCTCGCTCCTATTCAAACTTGCTGGATTTCCGAGAAGGACCTTACAAGAGAGAGACACTGCACCCCCAGGGAGGAATCACAGCCTCTAAGCGACACAATCACTTGAAATACGTTAAAAATGCGTCTTTTCTCCCACTTTGATCCAACTTGTCTCGACGCTATGTAACCCTGTGTATACTCAGAGGAGCACGAGCAGCACGAATGAATCCCTGTATTTTGACCGTTTGAAAGACATCTCAGGCAATGCTCTACGTGGTTGATTCGTCAGCTCGCCCGTCTGGGCCGGCCGGACCAAGGAAAGCTCCGGCTGGCTGATTGAATTGGGTTGGGTTTCTTTCCCACTGAACTTTCCAATACCAATACCACGGACTTGCACCGATTCAGCGTTGAATTTCTGAATTTTGCTGCCGGCCTCAATCAGAAGAGGATGTAATAAATATAGTATACATCAAGACATGTGAAGTGCAACAAGAAACGATACACAACGGAACATATGAAACTGGTATCCTGCGCAGTTCAACCCAACAACTAAATCAAATGCGCCTGTTTCCTACGATACAGTCAGCGCAAATTGTGATGGACATAGCGAAAATTACTCACTTTGGCGGCCACCCTCCAGTGGACATGCGGGCCGTGGCACGCACCCGTTTCTTTTGGATGCTCCCGTTGGACTCGGAGGCAGGGTTGAGCGTAGGTGTCACTTCGGAGACATGCGAGCTTGAGCCATGGAGTAAGACATTCTGTTTCCTACCCTGGAGTCAGCTTGCTGTAAACTCAGTTAACTGGTGGTGGTGCTGCGCACCTGGGAGGGCACCCCCCAGTGGACATGTGGGCCGTGGCACGCACCCGCTTGTTCGACATCTTTTTCATTGGCGGTGCATCGGTGTTGCTGGCGAGGAAAGTGGTATCTGGTAGCAGGGAGGAGGAGTGCTCAGGTTCCATAAAGTGCAATGCCACAAGTAGTGGGACCAAGGAGAGCTATTTATCGGACTGTAACATCAATTGATAGAGGGATCTGGGAGTCTTTCATGGAAAGCTGTTGTGGAACTGGCAGTGCTTCTTGAGAGGATTGCTTGGAAGCGCGGCGTTGTTTGGGATCGGACCACTCCATCAGACCCTGCGCAGTGATACCGGTATTCTGGCGCATACAAGCTTAGCCGCCTAGGCATCGGTCCAAGCTCGAAGGGCGAAGAATCGCCGCACTTGACATGCCAGAAAAGAAGTTGACTTTTGGCGCCCGGAATCAATTCAATTTCCGGAGTGTGAAGATGAACCAGCAGTGTCGACATGTTGATACAGTTTCAATTGCATAACCTTGAATCCAAGGAGGCAACATATGATTATCTTGGTGCGATCCAGCGTCTGAGTGATAAGGCGTGTTTGGCTGACTTGTTCACTATTGTGTGTTGTGTATTTGCCTCCCTATGTTTACGACTGTAAATAATCATGTTGGAGGAGGAGGAGGTGTATTAGACTGACGCGGTCCCAAAATTGGAACAGTCAGTCTACTACGTAATACATCGTAACTTTTGTAGGCGAAAAGTTACCCATACTAAGTAGAACACACGTACTACCGTGAGGGGGGCGGAAAATCTAAGCAACTAGCAATGTTGGTGATTGCTAGCACTCACACCCGCATTTGCGAAGGATATGGTTCGACACTAATCTATTATGGGTGACCAACTATTTGGGGATTCAGTCTCTAATCTCAGAAGGGGCGGCAACTTGAACTCTAAATCTGCATTTGGGCGAAGATCTAAGATCTCGCCTCATGTTGCTGATTCAGAGGCGTGGCGGATCGTTGAGCATTTATGGAACTTATCTATTTCTGGCGTGTCCGTTCCCATGGATCCTGATGCTGTGGGGTTCCGGATGGCGGGACCCCCAATAGAAGCTCCCCGCACTTCCCCACCCTTACGAGACGGAATCACGGATTTGCCATCTCGAAGTCTGCACTTCCTTCCGGGGATACACCGGATTGGGTCTGAGGGGCGACGTGATAGTCTATAGACGAGTGATCGAGGAGGACACCATCGCAATCAGGCTTTCTGAATCTGGCATCGGTGGGCGTATATGCATGTAGCTGGCTGTTATATCCATGCCTCGGAACTCGGGACTCCCCGAAGCTGCTGACCTCTCGGAGGTCGGCCGACGGAGCCCCTCCGCTGACTCACATATCCACTACAAACTCCATCGGACCTCGTGTTCGAACCGGGTTTTTTATGCAATGAAGGATTACTGAGCGTTTCCTGTTTATCCGCCTTCTTTCTTATTGTTTTATCCTCATGTTCTAACTTCCATTTCCTTTTTGGTCAGTCGCTATTGTTGCGCTTAGACCATCATGATATTTCCTTTTATAGATACATAATAACCTTTAGTAGTTTAAATACACCTCCGGGTCATCGTGTATCTTTAGTTTGTTAATTAATGTCGTATACCCGGCAAACCATTCTCCTCCCTATACACGACCAAGCCTTGGCAATCCCGAGCTTGTACGTTCCCGATCTCGTCCGTCCGAAAGGGTTCCTGCCACAGGCTCTCACCCTGCTGTTTGTGGTGTTGAGTGAAAACCTCCGCACGGTCCGGTCGATCACCTCCGACTCCGATCTCCGATCTCTGACCCGATGCCTCCGCGTATCGCCTCGCCCGAGTACCTCCGGTCACCCGGTCAGCCGAATCACTCCCCTGCTAGTCCCCTCCGCCGTGTATATAACAGTATTAACAAACTCACTGTTCAGGCATCCTTTCCCAACGCCTGCCTTCACCCGGCATCGTTGTCTTTGTTCGGTCCAGCCTCTCCGAACAACGATTCTCTGGATTAATCCGAATCACCACTTCTTTGCTTTGTCAACATCTCGGATCTCTATTCCGACGTCTTCTCTATGGGTTCACGGATCTCTTTCTTTGCTCCGGCTTCGGCCGAGCAGTCCGGTCCGTTGAATCTCGGAATCTTCCCTGTGCTCTTTCCGTTTGCTTCGTCGCACCTTCCTCGACCTCTGGCTTCAGCTCTCGGTCTAGGTTTTGGAAGCGCCGAAGCTGCACTTGGTCTTCGATCTCTCTCTCCTGTCCCACATCCACACCTCGTTCCGGTGTATAATCTCTTGCCTATGGACCCTCCGAGATTTCCCTCGGGTCCGGCCGAGATTCGGCTCTGCGACGACAAGGGGAATCCATTCCCTAGAAGCATCATGCGTACATCCGGTCCTCTTCCCAACTTTCCTTCCGGCTTCCGGTCCGTCTTCGATGTCGACTCTGGGGCTTCAGCTTCAGTGGTCTACCATTCGGACGCGGATTATCATCACCCTCGGACTTCACTCCCCTTACCCGACAACTTCTATGGGAATCATCCCTCGGAGTCGCAGCCATTCCTTTCGCAGTGCTATTCGCACTTCGCGGAACGTCCTCGGGATTTCTCCACGGACAACGACAAGATTCTCTTCGCTCTGTCGTTCTTCCAAGGAGATGCGGCTCGGCTTTTCGAAGTCTCGGCCGACCCGGTGACCAGTCCCTGGCTGGGGGATTTCTCCTTGTTCGTCATGGAGCTCTGCGATTGCTTCGTTCTGCGCGCACAGCCCGACAACTCGGAGGAGCAGCTCCGAAGGCTCTGGATGAAAGCTACGGATCACATCGCGCATTTTCTCGACCACTTCTCGCTTCTCGCTTCGGTTCTTGACTGGAGTGATAACACACTTCGTCACGCTCTCTACGTCGCGCTCCCGTCCCGCATCACTCGGGAGCTTGACTCGGAGGTCTTTCCGAGCACCTTGGATGGACTCCGGGCGACGGTGCGCTGTATCGATCATCGGTACTGGCAGCAGCAGGAGACGCGTCTGGCGAACTCGTCGCAGGATTCCGATGTTCCCGGCCCTCCGGCCGACCCGGATGTTTCTGGTTCGACTCGTTTCTATCTGGCCTCCTCTACGCCGTTCGCTTCTGTGTCGCGCTCTTCGGCTCCTCTGTTCGTCTCCCCTCTGGACACGGCTCCTGACTCTGGTCAGCACGGTTCACAGCCGCGCCGCCGAGGGCCTCTGGAACCAGTCCGGTCTATCCTTGGGGCAAACGGGCGAATTACGTCGGAGGAGCGGCAACGGAGAGTTCGGCTCGATCTCTGCCTTTATTGCGGAGGTCGAGGGCATGCTGCTGTAGACTGCCGGAAGTCCCGAAACGTTCGCGAACGCCTGGCCCGCAATTCGGCCCGCGTCTCCGCGACCATCTAGATTTTCATCCATGCTTTGAACAAACCTCGGCATTCGGCCGACTGTGTCGACGATCCGAATGTGCTCCGCAGGTTTTCCATCATCCACACATCCAGTCTTTCCATCGCATTCACGACAACTCCGTTCTCCAGCTTTCCGCCGAAGATTCGGACATCTCGCGATTCTCATGATTCAACTCTAGTCCCTGTATTGCTCCGGGATTCAACTCCCCGTGCGAATTGTTTCCTTCTCTCTTCCAGATGTTGTTTCTATACTTATCTGTGAATCTATGGGTTTCTCTTTGTACTTAGGAATCGCTCCGGCCTTCGGCCGAGCTCCGGCGCAAACCTTCCGATAATTCCGACAGCTCCGTTCTGTCATCCATCCACTAAGGTGTCGTTTCCATTCCGGAATCTGCGTCATCCGTTTCCGATTTCTCCTCGACTTGGTTCCCGAATCCCGTGTACCCCAACAATATCGCTCCGTTGAGCTGAACGTCTGGAGGTACCAACTTTTTCCGTTCCATATCCCCGGGATTTTAGTGTGCACACGGCCAACAACTATGTTGGATCTGTTTCGGTATTCCCGCTAGGGATGAGCGGTTACCGCTTCGGCCGATTCGCGCGAAGGTCCGAACCGACTTACACCGACCAATCTGATGCCTTCACCTCGAGGTCCTCGGACTTCATTCCGGCACTCCCGCCGAGACCTCCCGGAGATATATATTCTTGCCTCTCGTTCCGACTCGGTCCATTGACCTCTCGGATGTCCTACTATGGACGCACCCTCTGCTCTCCTTCCGGTTTCGTCGGTCGCTCCGACCTCCGGATGAGCAATCTTTTCCCTCCATTGTCGCTTCGGCTCATCGCAGAACGCGCTCTGGACATACTCACACCTTCCGACTTCTGGATCCTGTTCGGCCACCTTGCACTCGCTCGGTCGCCTCTCAGGATCACCCCTTCACCTTCGTGACTCCATTGCGAAGCCTCCGGCTTTCCACTCTCCGTTCCTCCGAGCTTCTCCGCACCTCGCGGGTTGTTCGCTTCCTTCCGAGACTCGGTCAACTTCGCTCAGTCCCATGGTCACCTCCGCTTCCACTATTGCGTCCTCATCCACGTTGCCCCTGTCAACAAGAAGCATTCGCAATGGGATGCAAGGCTCGAGTGGGTTTCCATCCTCGGACCCTGGTATTCGGGTCCTCGAGTAGCACGGAAACCCCTAGGTCATGGGCACCGTTGCTTCTTTCCATCCTCGGCAAGTTTCGTTCCAGGCGTTCATTCGCCTTCCCTTCCGAAAACTCGGTCGACTTGCTCGGATCTCTCGGCCCCATCAATTGGGTCCTCGAGTCGACGCGGAAACCATTCGGCCATTGGTTCCGTGGTTCTCCTTCATCCCGACCAGTTTTTGTCTTGGCAGTTGTGCCATTCCTCCGAGCTTCGCCGTATTCACTCGGAACCTCGGCCGGTCCATTCATCGCCCTGAATAGAATTCGATCCATAGACCCTGTCTTCTCGGGTCTCTCAGGCGGCTTCGGAACCGTTCAGCCACATGTTCCACGGCTTCACTTCCTCTTCGGCGACGTTCTTCCGACTTTCGACAGTTGCGGGGTAAAAAGCTTTCGAAAACGGTGACATTTACGCGAGTGGGTTTCGAACCCTAGACCCCTTCATTTGGGTCCTCGGCTCATATGTTTTCCGCTATACCACGGAAGACATCAGATTCCAGCTGCGTCTTTGTTCTGGCGCGCGGCTGTGTTTTTTCTCTCTGGGCAGTCCTCGTTCATTGTTCTTTGGCTTGTTCCTCCGTTCACCCTCCGACTCCGTTCCTCGGCCTTCGGCCGACTCGGACCTCGGAATCCTTGAATTGGGTTCACGGTTATTCTCTACATACACCATTCAGTGGTTAGGTTGCGTTATCGCTTTGGGTCAGCCACATCCGGTATTCGGCCACTAATTCCTGTCGTCATGTCTTTGGAGCTCTGTCCATCTCTGGGATTCTCCTCCGAACACTTCCGGAACTTCTCCGACGACTTCGGACCTCGATTTGCTCTCTGCAAAGCATCGTCTTGTCTTCTCCGGATATCTCGGGCGAGCCTTGTGCTCCGTTCACCTCCGAGATTTCCTCTGTCGATTGGCTCCAAGCTTCCAGGTCTATGTGGAGCTTGCCTTCCTTGTCTCTTCGCTTCGGCGTATCTGGAGCTTGGCTTCCTTGTCCGCCTCTCCGTTCCTTTGGCGGATTTCCTCCTTCTCGCCTTGTCTTCCGACTTCGTGATTTTCCTTCTCCGTTTTCGCCTCCGGTCCTCCTTCTGGTATACCTCCGATTGCACCATCCAACTGGGCCAAAAGACCACTATATCGTGTAATTCTGGCTCTCGGAACCTCGGGCGAAAACCCTTCCGACTTTCGGAGATTTCATTCTCTCGCACGGAATTCATCGCTAGACGATGGGACGTCTACCCTTAAGGGGGGGATAGGCCTATCAATTTCCGCGATTTCCGATGAAAATTTGATTTTCTATGCCAGAATCGACGCTGATTACGCTCTCAATTAGCTCTTCTGTGCGGTAATCCTCCGAATTCTCCCTGTCGCACGAGCCTCGGAGCTACTCCCTCCAGGTTCTATCCGACATTCTTCTCGCACTGGTACTCGACTCCGGTTCTCAACACGTCCGAAATCCGACGTCCGCCTCTCGGCCGACGACACTCGGAACTATCTCCGATGCGCATATACCTCCGGACCATCGACCCCACCATTGTGCACACCCTGGAGTCATCGACCTTCACTATTCCTTATACTCCGTGGTCCTTGCTCTCCACACCATCCAGCCTACTCCGCTTTCTGGCTACCTTATCCAATCCCTTCAAATCCGTGTAACGCACTTCACGGAGTTCGTCCGAACGACCAATGAGCCGACTTCTGGACGACTTCTACCATTTCCTTCTCCTCCGACGATTCGGCTCCGAACCGAACGGCGGAACAGCACGACTCGACTTGGACGTCACTAAGTCCACTTCACTCTTGCTAAACGCTTACTCATTCATTTCACACAATCGGACTTGGGCCAAACTCGGCCAATTCGATCAAGATTCGACTAGGTACGAAACAAGAAAGATATCTACGAGTCATTTCTGCTTTTGGTAACCCTTTGACGCAGGGCATACGGAAGTCCGAATCTATTCTACATTGGCCTCATCCGGCCCGGACGTCACTTCCTTCCCCTCGTCACCTCCCTTCTCCACCTCCGGAGTGGTCGGAGCCTCGGCGCCGCCATTCGCGGCTCGGCTCTGCCCATCTCCACATCCTCCGTGGTCACCACCGACGTTGTTGTTGGTGCACCACCATCCACCTCCATCGCCGACGACTCGGCTCCGACATCCGGAGTTGACCTCCGTGTCCCTGACGGCCCCGCCACAGGACCGACGTCCGGCGATGGTGACCTCCTTGTCCCGGAGGGCCCTGCGACGGGACTCCTCTCCCTCGCACCCTCCGAACCCTCAGCCCTCGGCTGACTTCCGACGGTCGCGGCCTGGAGCAGGTAGTCCGCCACCGGCAACCCAGCGGCGGCGGCGTACCTCTCGATCGCGGCCTGGACCGCCGGCTCCTCCTCCTTCTTCGGAGGGAATGCGATCAACCCCGTTGTGTTCAACAGGGGTGAGAACAGCTCATCCCCGACTCTCGCACGACGCTGAGCTCCGGGCGACCTCGCCCTCCTCCGCTCTGCCGTCTCCCTCCGAAGCAATGCGTGGTGCGCATCCTGGTTGGTCACGAGGACCTCCGGAACCTCGCATCCGTGTTTGCGCGGTCTCACCTTCCCTTTCCCCTTCTGATCCCTTTTCTCCACCTCCGACTCTTCCTCCGACTCGCTTCCATCCAAAACGTATCGGACACGGGTCGGCGGAGGACGATCTCAAGGGTATTCGGCGAGCGCGTGTTCCATCATCTCTTTGAGCGCGCTGATCTCGCCTCCCCAACCTCCGACGTGGTGGGCTCGAGCCATCAGCTCAAACACAATCCGCGCACGGTCCTCCGCTGCGAACATACACTCAAACATCTGTGCATGACCCCGCTCCAACAACTCCACACATCGCATCATCTCCGACGTGCAGGTGGGCAGGACCTCGCGCGGAGGCAGCGCTGGCAGCCCCGACTCAGGAAAGATCTCCCGACGGCTCTTGCTTGGGCGGGAAGTCTCCTCCGAATCGGAGCTTACCTCCGACCTCGGCTCCGACACGCGCTGCGCTGCACGCCCTTTCCCTTCGAGAAGTTGCAGCGAATCTTCGAACTGCGGCACTGCTCGCACGCAGTGATGTGCTTGGTGGTGCTGACGAAGCACTTATGACCCTTCTTCTTGCAGTGGTCGCATGCTACCAATTCCTCCGTTAGCTCCGACTCGGCTCTGCCGACTGCGACACACCTTTCTCGGCGGGTACGAACCACGCCTCCTCCTTCGCATCCCAGTGCTCCTCCCCTTTTTTCTCCTGCTCCTTCCTCTTCTTCGGCTGCGGTGGCTCGACCTCCCACAGCTCGTTGTCCTCCTCCGACGTCGCACGGCGCACCTCCGACTCCGAATGATGCGCCTCCGAGGCCGGTCCCGACCACCCCATCGCCGCGTTGAGGTCTGGCTCCTCCAGTGTGCCCCGGACCCGCGACCCGAGCTGCGACCGCATCTCCTTCAACTGCCGCTCCAAGTTGTCGGCCCGTTGGCGCTCCGCCGTGGCCACCGACTCCGCAGCCACTTGCGCCTGCTTTGCAGCTGCAAGCTTCTCTCGCGTCCTCCTCCTCCTCGCCTCCTTCGCTTCCGCCTCCTTTCTCTCCTCCCTCGCCACGCGCTCCTTCTCGGTCTCTGGTACCCTCTCCGGGGTCTTCTCGGGGTCGGTGTTCAGAGCCTCGTGCGACGGCGGAGATGCGTTCGGAGTGGACATGGTGGTTTGAGACAAGATGATTGATGACAAATTTTCACTCGTGAGAATCTTAGTAATCCTGCTAAGCTGACCACGTGATTTGGCATCTCGGCATCTCGGCATCTCAGCGCCTCGGCTTCAACTTTTCCCTTCACCAATTTTTCGGCACATTTCCTCGGACATATCCCGACCATCACCTCTAACGACCTCGCCCATGTTCCTTGTGGGAAAAGAACGTAAGAGGGGGATACTGTTATATCCGTGCCTCGGAACTCGGGACTCGGCCCCGGAGCCGCCGACCTCTCGGAGGTCGGCCGACGGAGCTCCTCCGCCGACTCACATATCCACGACAAACTCCATCGGACCTCGTGTTCGAACCGGGTTTTTTATGCAATGAAGGATTACTGAGCGTTTCCCGTTTATCCGCCTTCTTTCTTATTGTTTCATCCTCATGTTCTAACTTCCATTTCCTTTTTGGTCAGTCGCTATTGTTGCGCTTAGACCATCATGATATTTCCTTTTATAGATACATAATAACCTTTAGTAGTTTAAATACACCTCCGGGTCATCGTGTATCTTTAGTTTGTTAATTAATGTCGTATACCCGGCAAACCATTCTCCTCCCTATACGCGACCAAGCCTTGGCAATCCCGAGCTTGTACATTCCCGATCTCCTCCGTCCGAAAGGGTTCCTGCCACAGGCTCTCACCCTGCTGTTTGTGGTGTTGAGTGAAAACCTCCGCACGGTCCGGTCGATCACCTCCGACTCCGACCCGACGCCTCGGCGTATCGCCTCGCCCGAGTACCTCCGGTCACCCGGTCGGCCGAATCACTCCCCTCCTAGTCCCCTCCGCTGCATATATAACACTGGCGTTACTCAATGCCTGAAGCCTGAAAAGGACGGCGGGTCGAGACACGCTGGGTTTCCTCCGACCGCTTTACACCTCCGGCAATCAACCCATCCCTCAGGATATAACGCAGCCGGCGGTTGCCTCCCTCCAGCTCATCGCTGAACATATGGACATTTCCCGGCCGTACACGTCTTTACCAGGTTTTTCTTTTATCATTCCAAGAACTGACGCTGTTGCAGGAACCCTCATCGTTACAAGCCCTCGGTGGTCTGTAGCCAATGCCTGAAGAGAAAGCTGAAGGTGGGCTGCTTTTTGCTTTATTTCATTCGGGCACGGTCATAGTACTAACGCGCACCAGTGCGACCGCCAACAACCGTGTGGTCGCTGCGTCGCGGACGGCGTCGCCACGTTGTGCGCCTACGAGCCGCACGCAGTGCGCTTGCTGCAGCGCATCAAAGCCGTGGAGCGCCAGCAGTGGTACCTGCAGAAGGAACTCGAAGAGGTCCTCTTGCAGGAGGGCCTCGAGCTGGCACAGCACCGAGGCGGTGTGTGCTCCACATAGAATATGTCATTGTATTTTGATATACTTACTTCCAGGCAACGAAAAATACCTGCAATCCCTAGCGACGAGCTACCCGTCCCTCGCTTCAATGTCCTCGTACCCACAACAGGCGCGGACGCACCCCCCCCCCGACTCCTTCCGGTCGCCTAGTCTCTTCCCGCCCATCAATACACCGGCCCCTGTAGAGTCCGCTGCCTCCGCACCCCTTTACAGCGTCTCTCCCTCCCCGGGTCCCCAGGGCTCATTCGACAGCGCAGCCACAGACGGGCTGTACAACGCGTGCAGCGACGAAGGGTACAGCGACAACGCGTACAGCGACGGTGGGCACGGCTACAGCGGGCACCACTTGCCCTCCAACGCCGGTGTCTCGGACAGCAGGCGCGACCTGCCCCCTCCTCCATCTCGACTTCCATGGTTCCTTCCCCCTCTTCATGATCTATCCGATGCTGGTCGCGTCAGCACCAGAGGCACAGACCCGACGAGCTCCGCACCCAACAGCCCTACCCCACCCTTCCGCTCGTCCTCCCTCGCCTCCCCATGCGATCCCTCTTCATCTCCGGCAGCCTCATCCTCCTCCTCCGACGATATGAGCGACGTGGATGAATCCGACGACGCTGAAGCTGACTGGGAGGTCGTCCTCACCCCCTTCTGCTCATCCTTCGCCTACGAGTTGTCCCACGCACCCTCAGCTGCCGCCCCCTCATTCTCCCACACCACCGTTATGAACAACGCGGGTCCCGCATACAACAGCAGCACCCCTTCTTCCTTCTCGTCCCTTGCTAGAGCGTTGGATGTCCCAACCACCGTTATGAACAACACAGGTGCTGGGGCGTCCCACAGCAGCATTCCACCCGCATGGGTTGCCGACGCTGGGGTCCCTGCCAAGCGGCGGTGGGCACAGGGGGGAAGGGGCGCATGAGGGCGGATATGGCGCCGGAGGCAGAGAGTGGAACCGTTGGTACAACTCTTTTGGCCACGCGATGGATGACAAGACGTAGGCGGTTGGCCCTTGCGACGACGATACCCGACCCACAACTGTACTACACGCTAGCGTCTGGGTACTCATATCTGTAACAGTTCCTTACAAGGTCCCATATAAATTGCAATAAACCCGATATATTCAACTACTAAGCTACACAGCGAGCTATATACCAAACACCCGACGACGTCAAGGCTTACAAGAGATGAAAAGTGGACCGAGCGACCAATGTCGACCGTTAACCCCTCGAAGGAGGCCCTGAATCGAGAGCCTGAATCAACAAAGGACAGAAGTCAGACGACATTCGAAACAGAGACATGTACCTGTTGAGTAGAGGATGACTGACTGGAAACCGGAACTTTCATAGTCTGGAGGAGAATTATCAGACACCGGGGGCAATCTCTGCGGCTGTAAAATTTTGGCAGCCAGAAGGGCTGGTGTTTCGCAGTATGGCGGCTGTATACATGGGAATGCGCTGCTGCTGCAGTGCAGCATGCATTTTACACGCTTCAGAGAAGTAATGATATTGTGAGACAGCGTGGGAGAAGATATCGGCCGAGGCTTGGAGGCATCATTATGAGTCTTGGTCACCTGATCGACTTCGTTCAGAAGCCGCTACGTGTTTTTGTTGTGCTTGGGAATTGAGGGATCATCCTGGTGCATCAGAGTACACTAGATATATGACTACACACATGCATGCAATTTTTCTCTCTCTGCACTGACAACAAATCTTGCTCCCCTACCCCTTTTCAATGGTTTGGCTCCTTGTAGCGCTGACTATTAACACAGCCAAGGGGCTCAATGAGTTTTCTGTTGAAGGGTTGCAAGTCTATAGTCAGTTGTAGTTATACGCACAGCTGCAGGTACAAAGAATTCTCATCAGCGTGTACGCAGAGCCGGAGCTGGGATAATCCCAACCACCGATGAAAAATGCAATACCATGCAGTTCCACAGAGTAGTTTGAAATGGGTTCTAAATTTATGCACTTGTCTTCAAGTCATTGAGGCATGTTCTAAATCTGTCTATTTGTTTGCTCAGGGCACGCTACACTGAGCACGAAACGGGAACTGCAAGGAGGTTCCGAGCGAGAAAGCCAGAAAACTACAACAGACACATGACGGGTTGATTAAAAAGCTAGTATACAAAGTGTTGTGTGGTAAGTGTATGGGCCTTATACAGTAATAGGCTTAACACCGGCGGCGGTCACACATGGAGAAAGCAGCCAAATGAGCCGTATAAAGTGGGCAAATGGGCGCGAAATCAGGCGACTGAGATGGGGAAAGAAAACACCACTATTTGTTTGCTGTACACGAGAAGGTGGAGCTCGGAGCTTGGAGTGCTCGATAAAGGAGCGGAATGGGGAATACATATGCAGCGGAATTCAAGGATGAAATCCGACAAGGCAACACTGCTAGAGTCGAACATTTGACATAGGCAGGAAGGACCAAGTGAATAGCATGCTGCTCGACAGCCTAGTACTGGGTGCAACTCGTTCGGGTTTGGCACGCTAAAGTTGAATATAGGGATGCTCAGTGCCAGACAGGGCCCGCCTCAATGCCAAGACATTGTCACAATGTCTCCACTCACCGGCTGAGATGGGCCACAATTCATACCGGGTAAATGGGAAGAGTGAGGGCAGAGGGAATGGAATAGCGTACACAAGACCATCACCAGCCATATGGCAACCTTGAGAACACTGCAGATAATTTATCGTCTGCAGCAACCTGTTGTCAGCACTGGATGACAGTACTGGAAATAGGCATGCCAGCGACATGCTGATCACGTTTGCTGGGGGAATCGTCAGAGCTTTTGGATGTGCAGTATAGCACCGAGGACACCATGGATTGCATTAAGGGGATGCAACCAGTTTCAAGAGATGGTAAGCACAGTCGGTATCAGCACATTGGGGCGTGGGTCATATGCAACCGCCTCAGTTCAACATCAAAAAGGCAATAGGTACCTCGGGTCTTTAAATTTCTGTTTGTCGGTGCCGGTAGCCTAGCAAGATGAAGATAGACATTGGACCGAAGGAAGATTTGCAGGAAGTGTGTCCGCTGAAGATGGTACAGGGCAAAAGAGGAGCCAAAGACAGTGCTGGATGAGCAGCACGGAAGAAAACCGACTCAAACATGGTAGCACAGGCAGTTTGAGGGCCGTTACAACCAGTAGGGGCACCGGGTCGGTACAAACCTGGGTAACACATAACCACATGAAATGGAGGTCAGATCGAGTCCCAGTGTGTTACGAGAAGCGAGAGGGTTAAGAGATGATAGCTACGAACACTCATCCTTTTAGCTACAGCTGGCCTTGTCTCCAGTTTATCTACAGATGTGGCCAGAACAAGACTATTGCACCGTACGTTGGCAAATTTAACCCAGAGTCGCAACTTCGACGGACAGCAAAATTGCCGGCACTGCCGAAACTGTACTCCCGGCCTGCCCGGCGGGAGTCAGCAGCTACAAGACAGTGATGGGACTGCGTGCCTACAGCCAGCGGCCAGCCGGCTGTACAGGGCGTACAGCCACGAGGTTTGCCCCCGGTGAGAGGAGATGAATGAGGTGACACCATCTCAGTAAGCAAGGTAGCCGGCTTGGTAAGTTCAACCTCAGGGTTGGTAAGCACGCGGGCGGATCAAGCACATCTCGGAATGCATGGGAATCAGCTTGATATCCAACAATATCAGCGGCGCGGTCCAAGCGAAGACAATAAGCCAGATCGGGTTCTGCTTGCGACACAAGGAACTCCTCGATCGGGAAATCCACACAATAACAAACTTGTGAACAAAAGAAGATCAAATTGGGAAGAATTAAACTAGTCGCTGCATATGGGGTTCATGAGTGCGGAAATCTTTGTGGTCCTCGACATCTGGGGCGCCGATCAAGAGCGTGTCCTCCGCCGCAGATATCTTCAACGAGGTATCCCAAGCAAAAGGGCGCCATACTCCGACGCCGTCCTCCCGAATATGCCGCTCAGGGTACTTGACGTCTTCTTGAGTGAAGCCGACGGCCGCGAGTGCGACCGTATTGTCCGACAGACGAACACGAAGATCCTCGCACGGATAGAAGACAACTTGCAAGGGATCTGCGTCGTCCTGCATAGAGTATGAGTAATCTCCCAGCATCAGCAAGACAGAAGCACGTAGCGGTGCACCTTCAGCCATATCATGGCGATGACCTAGGTGTTGAAGTCCAAAAAATGGTCGGAGACATGCCCCACTGCCCGGCGTATCAGCGACTTATCCGTGTAGCGTAGCTCCGGTGGGAGACAAATATTGGCAGTCAGGAGATGCGGCATATAGACGTGAAAGTTGTTTGCATGAGTGACGCCCTTGCGGCCGAGCAGGAGTGTGTCGCCGCGGCCTGAGACTCGCAGCGGGGTATCCCATGTGCAACGCTACTAGGTACTGCTACTCTCACCAAGATACCAACGGTATGGCATGGGAGCGTCTTCCTGTTCCAAACCGACTTCTGCGAGGGCAGTTTTGTGGTCTGAAAGGCGTACTCGCAAGTCTTCGCGAGGGTACGTGATTAATTGAACTGGGCCCTCTCCGTTCTGGCTGTATTATGAGCAATGTTCACGGGAATTTTGGCGTGAAAAGGACGCACCGTAAGCCAGATCATTGTAGTAATCGGCGTGTCAAAGTCGAGAACACTATCGGATGGCATTTTGTTCATTCTGCGCGACATCGATGCTTGAGTAGGCGGGCGATATGGGGTACCGCCCGCAGGCCGTTGTCATGTCTCCAGATGGTTTGGAGACAAAGCTGATTTGAGAGCGAAATAAAATAGTCTTCGCGAAGTCGGCAAAGCGAAGGAAACTCAATCGCAGTGACAAATCGGCACAACAATGGGAATTGATGCCATCATCCAGCATCAGAGATCAGTTATGATGCCGCACAATCGGCCAGCAGCGCACAGCAAATGCCATGCAACACAGCTCGTTTCATCAAAACACACTGCAAAGCTGTGCAAACACAGCATAACCGGGCTGTGCACCATTGTACATAGCCTAATGCACAGCAGAGCAATGCGCACAGCGCTGAGAACAATGGGATGGACGAAATTGCTGTACGAAAAAAGCAGTGGAGCAAATGAGGTCTTGGTTAAAAATAGAATTTCTGAACAGTATAAATAGAGGTCGAATGTACCCTGTAAAAATCAATCAATTTACCATCGATCAAACTTCGCAACTACCGCACCGCTCTCGAATTTGTTTGCACTCCGACAGTGTAAGCACATTCACCCCGAATATTAACTGTAAGCCGATCTTACAGTTGTATTCACCCCAACCGCCGAGTTCGCTTGCTCTCCGACAGAGTTTGTGAATTCACCACCGCACGTCTCTCGAATTTGCTTTCGCTCTGACAGTGAACGTAAATTCAACCCGTCTGGCCAAACTCAAAGACACTTTAACTAGTGTAGTCGACTTCACCCTTGTTTTCTGCCGCCGCCACTCATAATTGACCAAGGCTACGTTTTCATTTGGTTAAACAAAGTGTTATTTTCACCACCCAATCCTAGTATCATTGTGATCTAGGACGAGAGCTTTTGTTTTCTAAACGAACTCATCGCCAAAGTACATTACCCCTCAACGCACCTCTCTCTGGAATATTTCTGATACGTATCCTCTCGCCGGATTTATTCTAACCCTCCACAACACCCATCCAAATTTGATTGCCGATCTCGGTAGGATCTCCCGGCCAGGAATCTTATCAGTCCAATCAGAATTTACTCTTCCCAGCCCACAACCACCTCTCAAGAATCTTACTGCTTTGCCGGTAGTTCTTGAACTTCTCTCGCTTGACCTCGGATTCCGAACCTGTGAGAAACACCCGAACAACGTCGCTTCCGGTGGACCTCACGTATAACAACATATACGCTTGACACCGTAGAGTGGAGGCTTTGGGCATAGCGAATCAGAGAATGAAGAATTATTCTGAGGAGGAATCACCTTTTAAGGTATGCACTCTCTTGTCTCGTTCGGGCTTTGACCAGTGTCCTGGGTGCCCTTTTGTTCGTGCTTTGACCAGTGATGTTGGTCCTGATGCGTGGGAGATACGGCCAGTGCATACGGCTAGTGCACACAAGAATGCAGCGCAGCGACCGACACATAGTCAAAGTCTACCTCGACATTGTCGAAGGCTACCCGGACGCAGAGTCGACGGGATGGTGGTAGTTTGGGAAAGAGATGATTCTGATTCAGTGATTGATTGATCTGATGTGACACAATCACGTGCGGCATGGGACACAGCGCGATCCTAGTCAAGTTGACGGGCTGTGCATTATCCTCAAATCTTCGCGCACAGTGAGCTTTCAATTCCGCGTAGTACTCGCTTCAAGATTGTAAGATAGTCGTTGGATTATATATGAGACATAGAGTGGTTGAAATTATATACGAGACACATCTTATAACTAATCACTTGTCGAATAAGGTCTGAAATATCCACTCTACGAGGCCGTTGTCCTCCCTCATTACAACGTCTCGTCCTAATGGCCAATTGAAGTTTTGAACAGATTCAAAGAAGAATAGTAAGCGTACCGTAGTGCATTTCTTGCAGATCCCAGCAGAGATTGAACAACCCAGGGCATTTCCAGTCTTGTCAGCCCTCCCGCCTATAGATAAGGACCGTCCCCGAGTGAGAAATGTCAACCCGACCAAGAACGCGGGACTCCGCGCTGAATACATCGCCGTTCAGCTCATACCGCTCATACATTGTCGGGTGCGCCCCGCTGGCATTGCTAAGCGCAAAGAAAGGCATGGTGTCGAAGCGGAACCGACGACGATCAGCGACACAGACACGCTGGACAAGGGCGGGGACACCAGGCTGCAGGCTTCCAGTCAAAAATGAATATAACAAAGCAAATAATTGACTCACCTCCAGGAATAGATGCACGGTAATTTCGCACAGGCCATCAAGAATTCCCAGACACTCCTCAAGTTTGCCGAGCAATCGTAGTCGCTGCTCGCCGTGGAGATGGGTGTCCCAAAAAACCATGATCCTCGCCATTTCCTGTCGTTCCTCGGCGCTGAGGTTAGTCAGCCAAGTCCCATTCGAGTTGGGATCGCCCTGGGCACAGACATCACACTGAGAGAATTGGTAAGCCTTCGTTGGATAGGAATTGAGCCGCGACTGACATTGACCCAGGTGTATACATCGCAAAATCGCTCGCTCGAGATATCTATGTCGAAAAAACACGCTCCGCCATGAGCGCAAGCCAATAGGTGGTCCGAAAGCTGTGGGCAAAGGTGGCTGGGCATTGAATGGATTAGAAGCCGCCTCCGTGTTGAGGACGAGTTGATAGGAACTGGAACAGGAGACAGTTGGAAAGCGGCGGGGAGTGGCATAGCAATAAAATGTGTGGTTGTGAGAGTGGGAGACGAATTGAGAGGCCCAGAGAGGTTGTCCCGGTTTATAAATCGTGGAAGTCCAAGCGTCGTGCTTGGACAGACAAATTGTGGCATCACAAGGTCCAAGCGTCGCCAAAGGTCAAGTCGCAGGTCCGACAATTAGGTCCAACAATAGCTGACCGGTGCCCAACGGTCCAGCAAATGCGCGATGCATAGTCAAGCGCAAAAGTCAGAGAAAAGTTCACGCTGGACGCAGAGTCTACAGCAGGTCAATCCCGGACCCATAGTTGATGGGTTACTTGAAGTTGGTGGTGGATGACATGCCAGCGGCGGATCAAGTCGGCGTGGTACAGCCTTGATCACGCAGTGACAGGTCACAACACCTTGTCTTTTCCTTATTGTCCATGGCTGACTTTGTGTCGCCAGCCCGCTTTGACTTTGTGTCAGCGGCCGACCTGACTGTGCGTCAGCTGTCGGCATCCTCTCGACTATTCGGCCAGAGCTGAGCAATTGGGTCCCAAGTACTCGCAGATCATAAGTAAAATCCAAGTTTGCAGAGTCGAACCTTTTAACCGATATAAAGAGAAGCTGCACTGTGTTGACCAGATTCCATCCTCTTCGTATATCTGTGTATCCTGTCCAGTTCAATTCGATTTCCTCTTCATGCACTCAACAAGGAACAAAATATCTTGGCCTATCCCCTACAAAGACGACAAATCATGCATAAATGGGAACCTGCACAGTCAACTCCTCGATCCGACCAAGCCGATACTCAATTATTGCCGCCACTACCTCCAGCCCCCCGCACTCTTCTTCCGAGAAATGTTCACGATGCCGAACGTGGCACCCATGACACGAGTATGGGACGTGTTTGGCGCCCATTGCCCACAAGGTCAGGTGTGTCAGTCGCTCTGAAACCCATGAAGGAACCGTGCAATATAGACAACAAACCCACCTACCGATGAGCTTGGGGTGCGATGTCTCGTACGAATACGCCCAGAGAATAGGCTTGCCCACGCAATTGAGCTCGTAATCCTCCATCCGCGCCTCTAAATCTTGGGCTTTCCCCACCTTGATGTCCACATAGTCGACCTCGTTGTTTTTGTCGGCGTTGGAGGCAAGGATGTCCCAGCTCGGGCGCAAGTGGACATAGACGTGGCCCGGACGCTCCTTGTAAGGCTGGATATTCAAATACGCCTCGGCAGCTTCGAGAAGCACGTGTGCGGCGAGGCGGCAGCTAAGAGGGTAAGTGCGGAGCATTGAGAATGACGAAGAATCACCTACAGTCGGGACATCACGGTCTTCCGAAGATGCTCGGGCAAGCTGGCAGCGAAATTGTCGAGAATCCAAGCATCTAGGGAATACAGGATGAAGCTCGCAAGGTATGGAAGGAAAAGACAATGTACGGTCAATGAAAACGCTGGTTAGAGGCTTAGATTGCGACGCGCCAACGCGGCAGAGCTGGGAAGAGAGTGGAAGGTTCTTGAAGAAATCAACTTCACAACCAATAGAACCGACCTACCTTGAGACTGACTCAGACGCAAAGTCCAAGACCCGGACGCACAGTCGACGGAGGTAGCGGCTGAGGATGGTAACACTATCAGTTGAGGATCCAATTTCAAAGGAAAGGGAGATGTACTAGTCGCCCAGCAAGCAGAGGGTAACGACAGAATCCATCTCAGTGTCTCAGGAGAGCGCTGCACAATAATAAGTGCTCAAATCAATTGCTATCTCGTCAGAACAAACGGAAATTTAATGGGCAGTAGAGAATCAAGCAGAGAAGAAGTGGAACCCAGTTTAACGATCACCTTGTCTGTGGGACGGTATAAAACGATTTACCGCCATTCCTAAAAAGATTAACTGGATCTAGTACACTGTGTTTGCAGCAGAATACATAACCAACCTTCAAGGTATCAACCCTGACTTCGTTTCGACTGAAATTGCTAAGGTACGTCCAGTCCATGTGATCGCAACTTGTTCCATGTGCTTTGCTAAGCTATTGTCTGGGATTGGCAAAAAAGGTTGCCACTTGGCAATCTGAGATGGGGCAACAGTCGCGTTGCAGAGATACTTGCCGAAAGCTGCTGATCTTGCGCAAAAACAGATCTGAAGAGATGCTTGCAACTATTGAACTGACACCAGAAACATGCAAATCCCAGTCAAAAGGTGTCAGTGGTTCATCGAGGCAATCCAACTTAAAATCTGGGTTCAATACCGTTCACGTTACTTAAAGTCGGAATTCGCACAATTCGCACAATAAGAAGCCGTGATGCACCAAAAACATTCTGTGGATCCCATTCGGAAGTGGAATACTTCATAGCACATTACGACAAGTTGCTCGTGAAGTTCCATGTAACCGACCCGCATGATCAGTGTACGAGTATCATCGACTACTGTTCTACCGACGTGCAAGGGTTCATTCGTGCCTCTGAGTATTTCCGGAAGCACAATTGGCCCAAGCTACGTAAGGAGATACTACGGTACTATGATGCTGATCGACCCATGTCGCGTTATAAGCCGGGTGATATTTCCACGTACACTCTCAAAACCTCCAAGAAACCCTTCCATAGCCTGACTCAATGGAAAAAGTACTTTATCAAGTACCAGACCATGGGAGGAATACTCTTGCAAAGAGGACTCCTGACTCGAATGAACTATGATGTTTATTTCTGGTTAGGAATTCATCAAGACCTACGTCCCTTACTCGAGCAGCGCATTCTCCAACTTAATCCCAGACAAGATCCCAGCCGCCAATTCTCTGTAAAAGAAATCAGTGATGCGGCTGAATGGTATTTCCGCCGCAACCGTGCCGAAGCCATGGTTATCAACGCGGCCGATTACGGGATTGACTTGGATAGTGATACTTCAAACAATGATTCTGATGGAAATGAATCTGAGGACAGTGACGACTCAGATTACGAGATTTACCGAAAGAAGCATCGCGCTAAGGTTAAGGAACGTAAGAAGAAAGAAAAGTACAAGAAGAAGAAGAAGACTTCTTCAACTTCAGGTCTCAGTTCCACGCGGCTGAAGACAACGGGCACTGCCAAAGAGGTGTCAGGTCTGATTCGACAATTAAACCAGATGTCGTTGACTGACCCTGAATATCCGCCGGTGTATTATAAGGTGTTAGCATTAGACACCACTGGAGTCGCTGCAAAATGCGTCCAGCCTCCACGAATTAATACACACCAGGGAGACCAGTCCCAGCGGAATCCACCTCGCAATAAACAGCAGCCACCGCCTTCTTCCAATGCCGCCTCAACATCTACACCTGCGACTTATCCAAATAGCATTCCTGTGGCGAAAAACGAGACCTCTGGGTGCTATGGGTGTGGTCAAGAAGAGCACCGCATTGGTGAATGCCCCGCGGTCCAGGACCTGATGAAGAAAGAGATCATTCGAGTAGATGAAGACACGCACAAGCTATGCATGAAGGACGGGCCGTTTATTCAAAGAGGGCAAGGTGAAACATTAGTGCAGGCCGCAACAAGGCTGGTTGCACCACGCGTAATGTTCACCAGCTTCGCAACCCCTCACGCGCGACCTGACTTCGAGCCGGAGTATGCCAACATAAGTACAACTATCCCTGACTGGGAACTGGACACTGAAACGGAAACGTATGAATCCGAGGATGATCAGCAGGCACTCGACGCACATTACGTAGCTGCGAGTGACTCTGAAGAATTATCTGAGGATTGCGGGGAGATCTACTTGACAGTTCCTCATCACGATGAACCTCCACCCGAAGAAGAATTTCAGGTAAATGCTGCGGAACGAACAGTGCCTAGCACTCGCACTGCACGAAAAGAAGCCTTTGATGGTGTCCAACTGCCGCGCCGTGACAGACCCCGTGACAACGCCAGGCCTGAACCCAGCCGAGTGGTTGATATTAAAGCACAACCTAAGCGGCAGCCGAATGACGTAGCACCTCCAGCCGAGAAGGGCCAACTTCCGCCGATAACTCCGGTTGACGTCAGACAACCACGCGAGGTTGATGTTGACATGGAAGTTGACTCGCCGGAAGTACAGCAGGACAAGCGGAACCGCAAATCTAAGAACTCACCAGAAGCGCGTATCTCAAAATCACCACCTGAGGTCGCACGCGTCAAAGACCTACGGAATGATACACCGACTCCCAACGCACCTGGGAGACAGTCAGATATTCAACACTCGGTAAGCATACCTTCCATGGTTGAACGTATGCTGGATCTGACATTCTCTTGATTAAAATTGAAACCGGCGAAAGGCCAATCGTAGCCATTGTGGACACAGGCTCGCAGTTGGATGTTGTACGATCCGACGTGGCTGCACTCAAAATTCAGCGTCCCGTTGACATGTCTCGAGCGCAGAGTATGAATGATGCCAACGGGGGCAAGGGGCAGTTACAGGGATACATTAGCGACGTAGACTTCAATTGTGGAGGAGTCTTAACCCGAACTGACCTATGGATGTCACAGCAAGCCCCATTCGAACTGCTATTAGGACGCCCATGGCAGCGTGGAAATCTCGTCAATATTGAGGAACGCGATGAGAGGACTTATCTGGTATTCATAGACCGCGAAACGCGGCAACCCAGATACAAACTCTTAGCCCATATGAGCAATGTGGCGAGATGGTCCCGAAGCAGAGTTTATCCGTTATTCTGGATGGTGAGATTTTGACTTCCTTAACCCAGATTGACGATTCGGCCGTACCCGAGAATGCGACTAAAGAATCACAGCCAAGTAAAAATGCATCTGCGGCATGTGATCAATACACAAGGAGGTCAAGTTTCCATCCAGGAGGCCGAATAAAAGACATTGGCAAACCTTCAAATTTTGCTGACACCCGTAACAACGAAAATACCGTGTTACTCGCAAACGCGAATCCAGATCTGACAGGAATAGACTCCGACGGCATAGCTCAAGAACCGCCACGAGAACCTAGGACATTAAACAAGGAGACAAAACTTAACGCGCAAAATCTGATCATTGGAATTATTGTACTCGCTTTGAGTTGGATGGGAAGCGGGGTGTTTTGGATCCTCACCGACCTGATGGACTTGAAGAAGCAGGCGGAATCATCATCAGAAGATGCCCAGGTCAGAAGCCAACTCCGGTGGCCGCAGACTCACGAAACTCTGGTGAAGCACAACAGAAATTCGCCGGAGGACAGGGCGGATCAAAAACCGACGGAGTGGAAACGTCAGAAGTGGAAAGATAATCCTTGGGAGCCACACGAGCTTGCGACAGGCTCCACGAAAGAAGAAATGACACCGGTCAATCTGGTGCCAACTCCAAGCGGAAACCCCGCGTCCACGTGGAATAAGCGCGTGTCGACCCGGACGGTGTTTGCTCCACGACAGGTATTGACCCCACAAATGTTTAACCATCTCAGATTTGGACTCTTGGCGCCTCTAATCAGGTACGTGTCTTCCAAACACCAAGCACCGAATGCTGAAATGCGTGAATTAGAACTTGAATCATCCTGGACAGGGACCTTACAAATCCTTACAAACGAAACATGGGAGCGTACAGCGCAGAAGTTGGCACACACACTCTGGGCAGCCCTGTCCTATCCTGAAGGCCCCACGGACGAAAGCTCAAGTCTGATCTATCAAATGCCAACCCAAAAGGGAGACACCGCGACCACGCGAATTAAGCACGCGCCGATCCGGAAAAGAGACGCTCCACCGCAGCCTCAGGGGACATTAAGATGGATCAGCGTCCAAAGTGGAGTCCTTCAAACCCAAATCAAGCATATCCTCCCGACTCTCAGACACGAAATGCAGGACAGCACTTCGTGCGCACAAGAGATTGAGAAGGAATTGCGTAAGCACCTAGGAGTCCCTATACGGATAAATTGGGAACATGCGGTAAAAATCTGCACTATACGCGCAAAAGAGCTAAGCGGAATTGCCACCGTAGGCTGGAAGTCACTAGAGATTGAGTTGAAATTCAAAAACTTTAGCGGTATTGTTAAACTGGGACTGGAGAATGATACATGTCAACAGGAGGAAGCCGCGCAGCGCGAGAAATCACGTACCGAATCGAGGACGAGATTAACGTGCAACCATGAGACGCTTGACTCAGATCACTGTGGCAACTCGTTGAGTTCCGCTCAGAAGAAGTCAGCCTTGTCAAGGCAGGATCCCCGCCGTCCTCGCACCTGGGAATTATTCACCACACACGACGTGTGTCTATGGGAGCCTATGCCAACTCAAATTGACGACAGAACAGGCCAACACCTACGGGCAATGGCAAATTCCGGCCAATGGGAGGTTAGAGAAAGGCAAATAACAACGGTGCGGCCAAAAGAGAAAGGCCCACCAGTCCGAATAAGGACAAAAACACCTCTAAACAAAACAGCGCCGCTTCGACATAATGACGCACGCACGTTAAATCGACACAAGCAAATCCCGATTGAATTGAAGTCGCGCCGCCTCGACACTCCGCCGACTACATTTGAAGGAGAGCCCGAGGAGTGGCCATGGCCAGAACTTCCAGACCCTGAATCTGCCGCTCAATGCTCGCGTTTCGTGGAATCCGGAAACACCTCAAGGAAGACGCGACTGCCAAAAGAAGCTTGGCGGGATAGACAGGCACTCGGTAAGCTTGCAAGTTTATTTTATTTGACGGGGGCCTCGAACGTGGGGGTGCTCCAAAGAATATTGTGTCATTGCGGAGGAGCGAGATATATAATACAGGTAGACCCTGCGCGGCGGGCTCAACAGATAAACAAACGAACCCCGAAACAACGCACCTTTGAAACAACTCAAACCCCACCAATGCCTATCTACTCTTCGTCCGCCCAGCTCATATTGTTGAGTTAACCAGTTAACTAGTGGGTCCATCCCACAGGCTCAATGCATTATTTCGTGGGTGGCTCCACATAGCCACAATGAGTTATTACTGGGGTTCTACGGCCTATGATGCTGGTGATCCAGGGATCAGAGTTTGATTGCAAGGTCAATTTAAATGGATTTTTAAATGAATAAAATAATCGGAATAGATTTCGGTGCACACGATCCACGTGATACAGCAAATAAATCAATATATTCATTGCATGCATATATTTGGGGACCCCGGCAATTCCCGTGGATTTGATGGGTGCTCGAAATTGCCTGAAAATTGATGGGTCCATGTGAGGCTCTGGAAGGGGTTCCACAGCCGCCCCCTGGTTCCTGGTGGGTTATATTGGGATGCAATTGATGCCGGGGTGCCTAGAATGCCGATATGGATCCAAAAAGCGCCGGCTTTGGGAATTTATTTTGCATTTTGCATTTTGCGGGCCAACGGGGCCACCTACGGGAACAAGAGGTGCTTGATCTCTGGATCGGCCAATTTGATGTTGGGATCATTGATGTGCCGATCGTTCGGTTCGCTCAAAACTCGACGCTGTTTGCTGCTTCCTATCGTTCTTACAACTCTAGTTTGCAGCCTGGAGGTTTGCCTTTCACAAACCATTGCTACACTAGTGAAAGAATCTATATCTGAAAAACCAACTACCGGAGTTTCGTAATGGCCGCAAACTCATTTTCTGCATTTCTGGGGTATATCTTGCGGTTAGCTGAGTTGTTGGACCATTTGGATGCGTCCTGGGGTGGCTGAAGGCCCATCGAGCCACGAGTGGGGCAGCAATGGTGTGCGTTGACTGTCTGAGACCGACTTCCTTATTTGGAGGGGGTGGGTCGTGGGAAATATTGGGTGATCCAGAGATCGAGCACCTCTTGTACGGGAAAATGATTTCAATGAAAGTTGTAGCCCTCAAAGAGCTCTACAAGATGGCTATGGACATCAATGGGTTCGGCGACATATTTCCATTTTGGGACACTAACGCTTTCTGCCCAAAAAGGAGATTTTTCACATCAGGCCGTCTCTGGCCCATAATCTGGCCGTTCATGATAGTCCAACTAGGTATGTATGCTGTCTCATGTCTTTTAAAGTAGATTAAACACTACTCCCTTCGCATAGAGCCGACGGAAAATACTGTGGGCGAGGAAACTCGCCCCACCGCCACTACTCGTGCGCCACCCAACGTGCGGTACGCGATACTAGATGCTGGTCGGGTTGACGCGCAAAATGCTGGGTACCCCGATTGGTCTGCGGCGTCCGAAGCCGCCCTCGATCCTGTGTCTAGAATATCCACCTACACCCATGAAGGGCTCATGGAGGAATTCAATACGCTCCATGGACCCGGGCCGTATTATGGCCCGACCGCCCTCGAACTCTCGGTGATAACCGCCCTCGGGACGGAGGAAGGTGCTCGCAACCATTGGGTGAGCGTGGTAAACCAGCAACCCACTATGGTGATCGGTTACTCGACTGCCTATCTACGCACGATGGCCGTGGACCTGAACGGGCTGGATCGGGAGTTCCGCCAGCTCGAGCGCGGGCTGATCGACTCCCTTCAAGATTTGACCGAAGTGCTCCGCCTCAGAAACGTGGCCCGCGAGTACATCACTGGGCTACACGATCGCCCGTCCGGATCTTCGTCTTGGGTCCCCGGGTTGCTGCAAGCAACCGCTGCCCACAACAGCCGACTGATCGAGGACGTGACGATGAGCATTTGCTTATTCGAGCGTCGTCTTGACTGGGCACGCAATATGCTCGACTCGGTCGGGGAAGAACTCACATTTCGACTATTGGCACGAGAAGACTATGCGCGGCAACAGGGCCCTAGCATGGAGGCGGAAAGTGCGGCGTCATTAGCCGCTACATCCCCTCCGGCTTCCGCACCACCGAGCTATCCTGGATCGCCGCATGTATCTGATGAATTCTACTCAGCAGACGAACGACCTATACTATCGCGGGTCCCACAATTCGACACGCCTGAATCACCAGAGCCAGAAGGAGAAGTGGTTACGATCTCCGACTCTCCAGAGCCGGAGGATATTGTGATGGACGGAGCTGAGGCAGCACTGCCCCAGCCCGTACTCCCTGAAGTAATCCTCCGGTCGGTGAGGGTTCACACCTCCGTAGATGCGGAGCGGCTCACGACTTACGTCGACCCGGACGGGCAGCTCAGAGTAGAAACCTCTGAATTGCCCCAAACACACCCTCGACACCCCGCGTTCCGCGAACACCACCGGTCCGCACTGCGCACGGCTATCTACGAGCGGGCGCTAGAACGGGGTGTACCATCCACCGAGATGCGTGACTGGGTAGACGAGCAGTCTCGGCCGGAGCGCGATGACGCGGGGGACATTATCCGGGATGTGGATGGATTCCCCGATCTGGAACCCAACCTTTTCCCGGGGCTGGTGTACCACGAAGGACTCGCGTCGAAGGGCCCCGACGAAGATGACACCGATGCGTGGCCCGGATTCCGGGCCCAAATGCTCTCCAACAGAGTAGAGCATCTCGCTACAGTGCGTCGGCCGCGGGCTCTCCCTCGGAGCACGCCCAATCAGACCGTAGGGCTAATGGACCAGCCTACACGGTCGAACAAGGGCATAGCTTGTCTATCTGCCCTAATCAAAGTCGGGAGCACCTACGCTTATGCACTATTCGACTCCGGCAGCAACACGGACTCCATCACTCCGGAGTATTGCAATGCGGTTAATGGAGCGTGGATCACGCTGACCGAACAAGTCACCTTGCAACTAGGGTGCATCGGTAGCCGCTCGAAGATACTTTACGGTACCCGTATACCTGTCGACTTTGGCGGTGTTCGTGGGTATGTATACTTCGACCAAGTGAACCTTGACCGATACGACATCGTCATCGGCACCCCGTTCATGAACAAGCACGGAGTCGAACTTGACTTTGGGAAACGGGAGATCCGCTTCCCAGACGGCCCGATTATTAAGGTGTTCTCATCCATCGAGGAGGCAGCACTGGTGGAAACCCGGGCTGCCTCCGGGAAGGGAAAAGGGCGTGCTGAGTGACTGACTCGTACGAGAGAGGGCGATGTCCGGAAGCATCGCCCCAAAACAACGATGGAGGAAGTGACGGACGAGGACCTCGACGTACTGAGGGTCTGCCTGCCGGTCGACTACCCCTATGTATTAATATTGGAATCCGAATACCAGGTGGGACAATCGTGTCCCCAAGTTAAAATTAATAAACGACGCGCGAGCGTGGAAGAAGTACCCGACGAAGACCTACTCAAGGTCCCACTTCCGTCCCTCCCATGGGACCATCCATCCGCATTTTTGCCGGAATCAGCGTTTACTGGGGTCCCGAGCCCCTTGGACACTGCTGGCACCTCAACTGCGGAAGATTGTGAGGATTGTGAAGATGAGGAACCGATACTAACGACTGTCACATTCGGGCTATTGCACAGCCCGATCGACGCGTTTGTGGAAGACCGAACTCACCACTCCGCGGCATCGATGCCAGGACTACGTCGACTGGACAAGATATCGTTATCCTCGAAACAAAGCCAAGTATCGGCCATGGGGGATGATGACCCTAATGGGCTCTGTGAAGAAGCCCTGGAAGAAGCTGTCGCCATCCTGCAGATGCGGAGTGCGCGCGTTCTCGAGCGAATAAACGCGAAGCAGGACGCCGAAGACGACTCGCCCAAGCGGCTTCACGAACTACGGGCCCGCTGGTTTGACGTATGCTCGGACCTCATGGGCCCCATACCACTAGAACTTCCCCCGCTGCGGGAAATTAACCACGAAATCAATCTGGTCGACGAGAAGGCAATATACAATTATCACCTACCTCGCTGTCCGGAAGCGCTGCGCCCAGAACTGAGGGCAAAGATCCAGCGATACACCGAAGCGGGCTGGTGGCAAATGACTCCCGTGCCCCAGGCCGCGCCCCTATTATGTATCCCAAAAAAGGATTACAAACTGAGGACGGTGGTAGATGCCCGACTCCGTAACGATAATACCGTTAAGGACGTCACTCCGTTCCCCGATCAGGATGGGATTAGAATGGACGTGGCTCGGGGCAAACACCGCTCAAAAATCGACATGTCTGACGCGTACGAACAAATACGCATAATCGACCGGGATGTGTGGAAGACGGCATTCGCCACTCCCTTCGGGACAGCACTGTCACGAGTCATGCAGCAGGGAGACTGCAACGCACCCGCCACTTTTCAGCGGCTTATGACTTGGATATTCCGAGACGTAATCGGGGACTTCATCCACGTGTACCTCGACGATATTCTGTTGTCGGCGTGGGCGCGGTGTACGGACAAGGCCCGGACTGGCGCACCTGCCGACCAGCGGGATTCCTGTCGAAGAAATTTACAGCAGCTCAACGCTCGTATAAGACATACGAGCAGGAAGCACTGGCAGTCATAGAGTCTCTCATGAAGTGGGAGGACAAACTTATTGGGCGCAAGATAATGATAGCCACCGATCACAAGGCGCTGCTGGCCGTCAAGACGGCAGCACGGAGTGGACTCAATGGGCGGCTCATACGCTGGGACGAATACTTGTCCCGATTCGACTTCGAGATCATGCATGTCGAAGGGGTCCAGAACAAGGTCGCCGACTGTCTATCGAGATACTACGAGAACGATACGGCCGACGACCATTACAAGGACTCAGACTTCGTTAACTCAGACGCTCGCCTCGACCCGGACCTCGAATTCATGACCCGGGGGAGGGAAATGGAACTAAGGGCATCTAGGATTGCCCTGCTCGCCCGACGAGTCTCAGAACCAGTGGAGGCACGGGTAACCGAGGCCTTAGAGCTAGAAAAACACGCAGAACGAATGGAGCAGAAGGGATTTAACATATCGGCAATATCCCTTGAACAGTCGCTGCGATCGACCGCCCCGCCAAAACAACACACCGAAGGAGACAAGGCATTTATCGAGGCGGTCAAGGCTGGGTACCCGCACGATTCGGTATTATCCAAAGTCGAGCAACAACCCACCGCCTTTCAGCAGTTCTCCTCCACCGACGGGCTCATATACGCCCGAAATGTAGCGGGCACAAAGTGCCTGGCAATTCCCCGAGGCGCGAAGCTACACGGGAAACGGACACTTACAGAGATCGTGATCGACCAGGCGCACAAAACGGTTGGGCACTTGGGCGAGTTACGAACGGCCGAGTACGTCAGAAGGTGGTATTGGTGGCCCAAAATGGGCACCGAAATAGCCACCTTCTGCAACGCCTGTGGAGCCTGTGATATGTCCAAGACAGTCAACCAAGCCCCTGTAGGGCTACTTCACTCACTGCCCATCCCTCGACACCCATGGGATTCTATTGGCATGGATTTCGTGGGGCCGTTCCCAAGCTGCCTGGGATACAACTACATGCTCGTAGTCATATGCCGACTGACGAGCATGGTAGCGCTAATCCCAATGAAGGTAACGGATACATCCTCCGACGTGGCCTGGCTGTTTGTGAGGGACATAGTGCGCCTGCACGGCGTCCCATCCTCGATAATCTCCGACCGAGATGCGAAGTTTACCGCCAAATTCTGGAAGGAACTTCACAGACTTACGGGTACTAAACTACTCATGTCCACCTCGTTCTATCCGCAAACGGACGGGGTATCCGAGCGAGCAATCCGCAACGTTACCCAGATTCTGCGGTCCATTGTGGACCCGACGCAAAAAGACTGGGTATACTTGTTACCCATGGTGGAGTTCGCGATAAATTCAAGCATCAGCGCATCCACTGGATTCGCGCCTTTCGAGCTCAACTACGGATACGTGCCCCGTATGGGCGGGGTGGACGCAGAAGCCACCGAGTACCCCGGAGTACGGGAGTTCGTTGAGAAGGCGCTGGCCAACATCGCCCTCGCGCACGATAATATAATCGAAGCGCGGGTTAGGGCGACCCACTACGCAAATAAGGGTAGACGCGAAGAAATACCCTATGACGAAGGGGACATGGTGTATTTGTCCACCAAGAACCTGAACCTCCCGAAGGGGCGTGCTCGGAAGCTCGCCCCAAAATTCATCGGGCCTTATAAAATCATAAAGGTGAACCCGGGCACTTCTAATTATCAATTAGAACTGCCCAGTGAGCTGAAGGCTCGGAAGATACACCCAAACTTCCATAGCTCATTATTGCGGCCTCACGAAGCAAACGACGAAACCATATTTCCCAGCAGGGAAGTTCAGAGGTTCTATGACTTTGGCATGCCGGACGAGCAGGAGTGGTTTGTGGATGAGATAGAAAAGCACCATTGGACCGGCCGCAAGGTGGAGTTCTGGGTGCACTGGACAGCGGGCGACCACACTTGGGAATCGCCCGCGGCTCTAAACGAGTTATCGGCACTTGATGATTATTTCGAAGCGTGTGGCGTCTCCCGGTGGCAGGATCTGCCTAAATCCAAGTGATTTAGGCGAGATAGTTAGCCATCACGGGAGTAGCCAAACAAACTTTATTTTCTCTTCTCCCCCTACCACCATGACCGGCAACACACCGCAAGAGCGCGACCCCAAGATATGGGTCAAAAGCAAGGGCAGAATCTGGTACTGGCGACACCCCACCGGCAGCACGTACAAGGGACCCATCGATCGATGCGCCGTCGTGGCTGCCGCCACCCCCGGACGACTTCGCCAACCTCGACGCGGAAGAGGGCAACGCTGCCCCGACTCCTATCGCCCCGGCTCACCAATTCGGAACAATCGCGCCCGCACCGCCGGGCGCCCCACCATCCACGGGAATCCCAATTCCCACAGTCACCATCCGGCCAAACCCATTCGCCAGTTCAAGTGCCCACAATGCGTGGGCAGGCAATGCCCAACCACCTCCGGGACCGCGACCGTCGTACACCACGACAGGAGCAGTCACGTACACCGGCGCTTTCGCCACCACGATGCGCCGCCGCGATGAATCCCGTGCGGAGCGCGACCAACAAGATCGCGATCGGCTTGAGGCCCAGCGTGATCGGGAGCGCCGCGAGTTCGA
The DNA here is from genome assembly GCA_029449255.1 of Mycena polygramma. Lineage (NCBI taxonomy): Eukaryota > Fungi > Basidiomycota > Agaricomycetes > Agaricales > Mycenaceae > Mycena > Mycena polygramma. The sequence continues at coordinate 736,373 of JARKID010000046.1, forward strand.
GCGGTCCCAGCGCGAGCGCGAGCGTGAACGACGCGAGGAGCGCGAATGCCACGACCGCGAACTAAGGGAGCGGGAGCACCGGCGGTTCAAAGGGGCTCAGGAAGAGCACTACGGACCGGAGTACCACCATGGGTCCTCGTACGAGAACCCGCGTGACGGGTACTCGCAGCGACGATCTCAAGACGACCGTGGCCACTCGACACCCCGGCGCGACGTCCGCAACAGCTTCACCGACACGTTACAGGGCGGAGCGCATCGTGATGAGCGCCGCGCCCACGACCGTGCTAAAGAAGAAAAGTTGCGCGACCTCGCACGGAACTCGCGGAGCTCAAAAGGCCCCTCCAGCACCAAGTCCTCTGATGCGTCGCCGCGCATGATCCCAGATGTGAACAAGGCTGCGCCCGACGCGTGTGGGCAACCAATTTTGCCCAGCTCCGCGCACGACGAGGACGAGAGCGAATACGGCGGGTCGGACGACTCCGACGACGAAGAAAGCGCTCTGAAGAAGTATCGGGCCCGTGAGGCGATACGGGTCGGGGAGACTCGTCGCCGTGAAGGCGCTGAAGACCCACACGCAGCAGTTGCGCCCGCACCTCCGGAATCAGTTGGGGCGGGCGTATGGGGAACACTCAACCTCAACTCGGCGTCGGCGATGCGCAACATGCTCCGCTGGATGGCTGCTGGTTGCCCTCGAGCTAGGGCAATATTCAAGTACTTCCGCGACTATTACGCGCACCACCCGACCGCGTGGCGATCCGATGGCATCCAACTCCTCCTGCGAGAACAAGCACGCGCAGAGAAGTCGTGGGTGTACATCACCACGGGCGATGCGATGCCGATGTCACGCCGCCCGACCGCAAGTGGCGCGCCGCCCGAGCCAACCCGCAACGACCGGCGGAAATTCAAACGCGCGCGTGAGGCCAAAATGGCGGCAAAGGGCCAAGGGAAAGAACCAGGCCCCGCCTCCACAAAATACCCGCGCATCCCGCCCGACCGTGACGCGCCGGATCGCAAGACGCCCGTAGTCGAAGAGGACGTACCGATGCCCGTAGTCGAAGAGGACGTACCGATGCCTGAGGCCGGGCCCACGGTCGGACCCTTGCCTACGGCTCCACCGCCGATCCCTCCAACACCACCAACACCTGCACCAATCTGGGAGCAGTCGTACTTGGGATTTTCGCTGACGCCCGTAAACGAGCTTGCGTCGGTGAACCCGCTAGGCGCGGCAGGCGGGCTGGCCGACGTCATGCAGTACATGGCGACGTTAGCCCCACAAGCATGGATGCAGGGCGTGCGACTGGAGGACGGGACACTGCCAAACGCCAGCACCCCCATGGGCTCAAGGCCCTTGCGAAATGATATCCTGGCCGCGCGGACCATCAACTTTCTTGCCCCACTACGGCTGGGCAGCTCAATCCACCGATCGCGCTTCATGGCAGAAGTGCTGACCGGATTTTCTATCAGAGGGCTCTACGAGCACTTCATACGAAACGGGCGATACGTGCGCGGCTCGCACACGATCGAGGACTATCCTTGGGACGGGCAGAACTTCACCGTGTCGATGGGATTCGCATGGGTAGTGATGCACGGTATCTGGGCGGGGTCGCCCGCCGCCCAACTCATACACGAGTTCGCGATGTCCTGGCGCAATGCCCGCGAGGGTAATCAGGACCCCACGAACGGGGAATTCCAAACTTCGCCCCACAACGCGGGCGACATAGAATCTTGGGCGGCGGCTCATCTAACGCAATGGGAAGATGTGCGCCACGGGCCCTTAAGGGCCGGAGTGGTCACTGAATCACCTCAGATCCCTTCTTTGGCGTACCCCGCCCCTCTCCCTCCTCCTGCCCCCGTCGTACTCGAGGACACGGAGATGAAGGACGAGGAAGAGGTGGACCTCAGCACAGCCGGCGCGGCGGGCATCCCATTGCCCGAATCGACCCCCACTTCACCCGAATCACAATCGTCGCCACTGTCACCACCAGCTGAAAAACGAGGCGAGGACGAAGGCGAGAAGAATGCCAGCGTGACGCATGGCACGACTCCCGCCGGACCCATCGAGGAGTGACTGCCAGCATGACGCTTGGCATGATACCGAGAGCGCCCGAACGAAACACGATGCAGGGCGCGGTCAAACAAATTTTTTCTCTATACTACAAGTCGGACTCGCGAGCTCGTCCTGAGGGGAGGAGTGTAAGAGGGTATGACACATCGGCCCGATCCCGGGCCCAAGTCACGACCCCTTACAGTTGTATATATGTAATTGTCGTAGTTAGCATTTGGGCGTCCAGCGTGGAGTAACGAACTTACACCCAACGCTGAACGCCCGAACCATCTATTGAATATAGACAGGTTCCTGTTCATCTGGGTGTGATTAAGTTACAACTAAATCAACACTCTTATAGGGATGGACAGGTACTTGCTGCAAACGTCACACGTGCCTTATCTCCCCTTACCCCCTTCCCCCACCTCCAGCGTCTCGAATCCATCGACAAGGGCACCATCAACGAGCAGCAGGCTGAAGCAGCGCCGAATGTCGATGCTGCTGAGGAAGTCGCGGCCAGCAGTGACAAAGAGGGGGAGATCCACCCTGCGCCCGCCACTGCCTTACACACCTCGCACGCTGAGCTTGTCCTCGTTCCCGTACTTGGAAGCGGCAAGCGTGGTCCACTGGTGACGAGGGTATGCTTCTCCTCTTCGCCGTCATTCCAGTCTGCGAGCTCCGGAGACCTAGACTCTGATGGTGTCGCGCTCCGCTCCGCGCTGCGTCCCGAATCTATCCCCGAGGTCCCCGAGACATTGTTCAATCCCGCTCTGCGGCACAGGTTTCATTCATAAGCTCCATTTCCGACTCCTATTTTACTCACTATATATTCCGCACTGTATTTCCCTGCTCAATACGATCCCCTTACCCCCGAACTTCGTCCTACGTCGCTCTCGCACCCGGCCTTCGTCGCTGCCATGGTATCAGCTCACTCCCGTCGTTCTCGCTCTTCACACGGCTCCTGCATCTGAGCATTGTTGAACCCACTCACACTTTCAGATCCTATCCTTCCTCCTCGCATTCGCGCTTGGCTGGGTGGCTGGCTCATCAATGGTAAGTTTCCCTTGCCCTCTTGCTTTGAAATCTTCAACCCACCAGACCACGTAGTTGAAGAGGCGAGGAGCATAATCCAGGAATCGCGCAGATGGTACGAGCAAGGAGACAGCGATGTAAGGTGGTTGATGCGCAATCTGTCGATAATCTCTGACCAAAATTTGCAGGAGTTGGGTGACGAGAGCGACGAGGAGGACAACGAAGGTAGCAGCTCGTCGCCGCCAGCACTGATGAGCGTCAGTTCTGACTCGGAGGAGGGAGAAATTCCGGAACCGTACGTTGCCGAATTCCGAGCTGACATGGGAGCTAATGACAAGATTAGTCGGATCAATTCGGCCTCGGGCCCTATTGCCCTTTCTCTCGACCAACTCAAGCAGGAGCTCGCTCGTCAGACGGGCTTCATCCACCTCGCCCCGCCTGCGTTCACGATCGAGGCCGGCGCACACACTCCAGCAGGAAGCCCTCGCCCGTCGCATGGAACAAGAATGTTTCGTCGCTCAGCCTCTTCAAGACTCGTACAAGTGGTGCTGGCCCACTCCGACCTCCTTCTTGACCACGACACCATGAACAACGACAGGGGACTGGTGAACCTAGAAGATTGGAACAAGGAAAAGCGCGATCATTTGGACCACGGCAACGCCCACCTGGGATGGGTAAGCCCTTCCCCATTGGATAGCCCTCCAGCCAAATCTGACGCGATACAGGGGTTTACTTCCGAGGAGATCAACTCCATCGCTATCCCTGGGCACGACGGCATGCAGCGGCTTGTCAAAAGCCACATCGCTCCTCGCCGCTCCGACAGCGAGCCCATCTGCAAGATTGGAGGCTATGGCGCCACTCAACCCTTGACCTACCAGGGCGGGTTAGCCATCCAGGTCTCTCGCGAACCCGAATTTGTTTCATGTCACGCTCTCTTACATGGTACAATGTGATTGTGGCAGCTCGGGATGATTTGACTGGATTCTGCGAGGCAAAAGCCATAACGGCCCAAAATTCAGAACAAATGTCCGATTTCTTTTGGAATTATTTGTACTGTCGATATGGCTGCCCTCAGCAAGTAACCACGGATAATGGGAGTGAAGTTCAGGCAGCCTTCGCATTGTTGATGGAACGCCTCGGCATCCCCCATATTACGATCACATCCTACAACAAGCATGCTAATGGCGTGGTAGAACGGGGACACTTTACGCTCCGTGAAGCCATTGTGAAAGCCTGTAATAGGCACATTAAACGCTGGCCCAAGATGCTCGCAGCCGCAGTATTTGCTGACCGAGTAACCGTGAGTAGCGTAACTGGGTATTCACCCTTCCAACTTCTTCACGCCACGGTACCGATCTTGCTGAATCCACATTCCTGGTCAAAGGATTTCATTCCGGCATGAGCACTAGTGAATTGTTGGCGTTAAGAATACGTCAACTTCAAAAGCACCCGAAGGACATTGCACGGGCCGCTGAAACCTTACGAATGGCGCGCTTCAAGTCCAAGGCGCAGTTCGAAAAGTGCTTCAAGCACAAGCTCCAGAAGGCCGACTACAAAGCTGGGGAGCTGGTACTGATGCGGAACGTTAAGCTGGAAACTACGGTGTCTTCCCGCAGTAAGACAGATAACTGCTATCTGGGACCTTACGAAGTGCATCGCAAAAATAGAGGTGGTGCTTACGTTCTCAAGGAATTGGATGGGTCCTTATTCAAGGATAATCCTGTAGCGGCTTTTCGTCTTCTGCCTTTCATTACGAGGGATCATTGGTTCATGCGGACCGGTTGGATGGGTCCGGAACCTGAAGACGAAGACGAAGATGATGATGAAGATTCGGATGCGACTAGCGAATCTGATGTAGGAAGCACCGACTAAGATGGGCACGTGGCCATCAGCATACAACCTCACAATCATCATGATCTCCGCGAAAGATACCCAGCCTTATGACGCAACACGGGGATGGAGACATGGCATTGCAAACCTCTCCCATCGATATCACCCCTACACTCGAATCCAGGACCCAGGACCTTCATTTCTCTCCTGCATTCAATCGCCTCGTTCACCGGAAAATGCAGCTGCCACTGCGTCTTCTGTCCTTCCCTTCCTTAATCACACCTGTTCTGGGCCACTTTCACTGAATGAACTCATGAACCCACGACCTTACTCTCCGCCTCCTGTCCCTGGGGACGCACAATGCGAAGAAATGTATGCACCACACCGCACCCAACCCTATCGATTCGTTAGCGCCCGCAGGTGCCTAATACAAGGGGCAGGTCACCTTCACAGTAGAGTCACCCGGGACCCCGAAAGTCGCACTCCCACACTCTGGGTGGGAGCCAGACAACTGGGAAACTCTACTTGTCACTTTACGGTAATCGACCAGGTCCACCCCACCATACACGAGGGAGAAACCCTCTTGCTGGAGGGAGAGCTTGGACGACACTGGGAGGTCGAGAAGAAGGTCAATGAACATGGAGAATACTCACTGATGTCGATCAAGCAATCACGGCATCGACTCACTACCGTCTTAGCGGTTCGTCATGAACGAGTGGCGGCACCTCAATTTAGCACGGATATCCACTCGGAACAAGGGGGAGGTCAGGATACCGTGGAAGCTGGAGGATCAATTATGAAATTACCAAGGAGTGCAAGGAACATGGGGAACAAGAAAGTCACTCTTCCGTATTGGGTGGAGAACCTAAATCCCACTAACTACACTAGGGGCAAGCTACCATCTCCGGGCACCGGAGATGCAGCGGAGATGCCCGGAATATTCTACATATGCGGGATATCTCCGCCTCATTTCCGGGCCCCGGAGATGTCCGGAATATTTTAAATTTTCCTGCCATCTCCCGGTGATCTCCGGTGCCCGGAGATGTCCCGGAGATCGCTTATCTCCTGACAATCTCCTGCTTATCTCCGGGCCCCGGAGATTCTAAATCTGCGGGGTCCGGAGATTTTGAACCAAACATTCCTTAAAAGGAAATACTGAACCGGTGAGACTCCTTCCAGAAAAGGAAATAAAGGCTCCCAGGATTCTCTGGGATTCACATCCCGGGATTCACTCCCAATTAGGCAACCCCATGCAATAATTGTCCTACAGCCTGGACACCTCTCGCAACCCTCTTATCCCTATTGACATAGGCCTATCAAGATTGAAGCAGCTTATGATCAAGGTCAAGCTGTTCACAATCAAAAGTTCAAACATCCAAGTCTTTTGAGACGGCGAGAGTCTGAGACCTGGCGCAGCGGGGCTACTTGACAAGCTCTTTTTCACCCTGAACTTACACAGTCTGGCCAGCCTGGGACATGACTCATGCATCGGCCATTTCTGCGGAATTCTAGCCTGTTTAATCTACTTTGATAGTCTGATACGACAGAGAGCCATTTCTTTCGCTGAACTGAGATCCATGCCCATCCCGCTACGTATACGAGAATTCATGCAGACAAGGGTTTACATGAATTGTAACTTTGGATGCGGTTCGTGCACCTGCTGCAACATAAAACTGCATCAAATTAAAACTTGGTCCCGGAGAGGGAAAGTGAAAACCTAGGGTTAGGGTTAGGAGTTTGCAAGATCGGAACCACACAGCCCGTTAAGGGTTGTACAAAAAAAAAAAAAAAGGAAAAAAAAGCTAACACGTACCTATGCCCCAAGGGGGGGGTCATGACAAGCACATGTTATCCCCCAGAACCCAAGTGGATGCCCACGAAACGGAAGATAGCGGCACCCAGCTAGCCGCAAGAACAAAACGAGAGGCTTAGCCAATTTATCCCCCAGAACCCAAAACAGAGCACCCTCAAAACAGAACAAGGTCGCAGCCAGCTGGCCGGCGCAGACAGAGTAACAGTTGGGAGGATGCTGCTGGAACCGCAAAAACCAAGAACCCCCGAAAAATGGTTGTCCCCCAGAACCCAAGCCGCTGACCTTCAAAACTGAACACAGCCGCAGCCAGCTAGCCGGCGCAGGCAAGTACAGACATGAAAGCCCCCAGCAATGTTAATCCCCCAGAACCCAACCAGATTACACCTCAAAACGGAACGAAGCCGCAGCCAGCTAGCCGGCGCAGACAGAACAGTTGAGAGAATGCTGCTGGAACCCCATGTACAGCCAAGAATCCCAAAGAAAGCTGGTGATTCTCCCCCAGAACCCAAAGCAGGAGCGAGCTAGTCATTCTCCACCATCTCGAAAACCTATAACGACGCCAGGTGGCGACGTGCACCCAGAGACACTGAACTGTGAAGCTGGGGCCAGGCTACGCGCAATGAGACCCATTGACAGGACCTCCCACTGCCATCGCTTTAGTGCTAAGACAAGGGTGTGGTCCTCCCGCAGTCCCATCGCAGTTTCACCATCCACACTTTTAAGCCCATGTTGTGGTTCCAGACGGGTTTCATTGCCAGTACAAAATGGCCGTCTTTGAGAGGATTTGACTCGGAGATGTTGGCGGAGTAGACGTTTGTAGACGTTTAGATGTATGGACTGAAACGGATGTAGCCCCCTACACAAAGCTGTACGAATTTCTGCACGAAGCCGTTAACTCCATGAACTCCAGTTGGGCTAGCGACTTACCGAGGCGGCGGCAGCCTGCACAGTGGCTTTGTTTACAGCGCGTTGCTTGTGGCTGGGGGCTCCGGGCCTGAGAATGTCGCAAATGCCAATCCACCGAGACTACCTTACCTTCACCTTTGGCGCATCGAGATGAGCGTGAATATTGACACGGATTTCCCCCAGTGTCCTCAGTGGAGTCAGGAAGAGCTTCACTGGACAGGAGTGAGTGGATGCTCCAGGCAAACTGATTGTGACTTGCATTCCAAGACATCCATCCAACGACTCCAATGCCAGAGCTAGCTCACATGCCTCGAACTCGTCCTCCTCCTTTGACGTCATCTTCGCCGGCTGGTAGAGAGCCAAAAGCTCGAGCAGCGTTTGAGGAGCTTCAAGAGCTGGGCGGCCTCGTTGTAAGCCTGCTCCGAGATCTCTTTATCTGTGGGGTACTCCGGGAGAACTGAAGTGTCGAGGTCATCATCCTTGGAGTATGTGTGGTGATAGCCCGCCGATGTCTGGGTTGCCTGCTCGTCGGCCGACGGGTTTCCGAATGCACCGAGCATGAGCGCCCGGAGCTGCTCGAAATTCAAGACATCCGCGTAGGTGAAGTCTTTCCTCAGTTGACGAAGCCAAATAGATGCTCACAAGCTTCGGTCGGGTGAAGCCATGGATCCGGAAGGAGACGATAGGTGGGGGGAAAATAAACGATGATGAGGGACTCTAAGAAGACCATCACAGATGGTAAGGAAAATGTCGAAGGACTCTCTGGAAATGAACTGGGTGCCGGGGTGTGCAACGATATTGCTGCGCCACGCCATTGGGAAGAAGCATGCTCGTAGCACCATCTTCACGCGATCACGATGAAATATGTTGCGATTTTGCCAGGCGTCGATGGGCTCTCCGAAGACGAATAGGTAAACCGAGAGACCTGTTTGGTCCGGATGGTTCTCGGGGCGAAATTCGAGGGTAGCAGCGGAGAACAAACGAGCTGCTGCTCGGTCATCCTGCTTGTCGACCTTCTCGACGTCCCAGGTAAAGAGGGGTCCGAGGAAATTAAAGGCGAGGTTGCGCGTTGCGCAGCATGGAAAAGCAAGCGGTGAAGACTCCGATCACAATCAGCAAGCCGCCGACATGGTCTGATTAATATTGCGGGCATTTTCAAAGCATGCTTCCAGTCCTGGGTGATGATTGTGGGGTGCTGCCGGTAGTACGGAATCTCCAGATTGACAGTGCATCCCGGCTTCGAATTTGGGATCGAGTACGCAAAGTAAGCTGGGGCGTTGTCGGCGATAATCCGTTGCGCTGCACGTTCCACCTCGGCGCCGTCAGAGGAAAGAGATCGGGATGGATATGATGCTCGTGAAGAAGGTCTGCTAGCTTGCGGTGCATGTCGACGAGCTCCTGGGCCTTTGTAGAAGAGCCGCGAGCCACAGCAGCGATGAGGATCGGGGTTACTTTAGGAAAGGGAGTGGATCCAGACACGGAGCTGGCAAAAAAAAAACGCCCGATGATTAGACGAAACAGATGAAAAAAGAATAATGTTGAGCATACCTTGTCAGACTTGTCCGCCTTGTTGAGCTACGCTTTTTCGAAGAGGGAATCGAGATCGTCCTTCTCTGTGACCCGAATGACGCTATCGGTGGCCCCGGGGATCAAGCAAACTTCCTCCGACTCTGCGTGGACCGAAATGGCTTCCTCTAAACTTGAAGCAGTATCGTCCCAAGAAAGTGCCAGTGGGCCGGTGTAGTCCAGCTTCTTGAGGACCTCGGCAGCCCTGCCGGCATTGAGAGCAGAGATACCGGGTCTAAAGGCAGGCATTTTGGCCCGAATCTGTCTACAAAATCAAAGTAAGCATACCAGGTGGGCTATACATTGAATTCGATGCTATGAGATCCTCACGCCAAAATGTTTCTTGACAGTCTCATAGAGATTAACGCCACAAGATCACAGAACTGGTCGAACGAGCTGCTGTACTTCGTATTTCTCAAGGATTTGCCTCCTTTGAGACGCTCCTCCTTCATCACGAGTGCTTCGACCATACCGGTGAGTGTCTCTGATTTGTACGTGCCGACGCATCCCTGCGCAGACTTGAGATAGGCAGACCATCCGTCATCCTAAAAGGGATTCAAGCATTGGAGCAAAAAAAAAAAGAGAGGCCGCTAACCTGCTCGACAAGTTTACGCACTCCATAATACTTGAAATATCCAGTCACCAGTTCTCATGGGAGTACGCGGACCAGCCGCCATATCCACCGTTGTCGCCGCTAGGATTCGTAAGATCTGGGAGCGCCGCACTGGTAGAAGGGGGCCGTCGCGTGGTCGAGGGAAGTGGGCCACTCCTGTCATCAAGTCTGCACAAAGGGACGTGAGCGACGTACTGAATGCATCCAAATTTACAAACCCTGTGCATGTCTTTCCGGCCTGAAGAGCACTAGTGAACTAATCAGCTTCAATACACAGTGGGCGAAAGAATGCTGAAAATGCTTACGTAATCATGATACACGAGCAGGGCCCAAGCCTGGCTGGTGCTCGTCTGTCGACGTCAGCAGCTTCAACAGTACTTGTGGGTTTTCTTGAGGCAAGGTTGGTGCTGCATACGCTGGGGCAACTTTGGCAGTGTAAGCTTTACGGTGCAAAACGTCGACTGGATGATACCGACACAATCGTCAAATGCTACGGCGCAGGAGTATTAACCGTCTCAAGGACCGGGACACCTTTTATAAAAGGTGCATGAGAAAGTGGCAACAACAAGAGACGAAAGCGTTACCGTTGGGATCATGGGGGATAATGGGCGGTATCCTCATCGCGGCCGAAGCTGGACCAACGTTCGGCCCACCCTTCTCTCCCTGTGTGAGCGGTCCATGATGCTTGAGAGAGAGCGGCGGTGATTGGGCCAAAGGAAACTGGAGACCGCTTTGACAGGAATACTGAGCTTCTTCCAGCCTGGATATATTTTGGCAGCGACGAAGCTGGCCCAAGCAGCGTCTCGTCAACTGCGAAAAAGCGACAACAAAGGTGAAACAGCAGGGTGCGGACTACTGACGCTCTTGGCCTTCGGCATCGACTAGCCTGCCGGCGGTCCGTCGTTGTCTTGTCGATCTCGTGGAGGTGCATTTGCAGGAGTTTCTGGACCTGACGGACGGTCGCATCTACGATGTAGAGAAAGGAGGGTAGCGACATACGGAAAGAGGAACGCCGAGAATCAGGAGAGAACTATACACTGCTCGTTGAGCCGACCGGATTTTGGGGGTCTGCACTTCCGGGATGTGCGGCCCTTTGTTGTACTTGATCACAGAGCGACGGTATGCTGTCCTGTATACTACCGCGGCTAAGAAACATCAGCGCTCGCCGTCCAGATCTATAGCCCACACACACTGTTTAACAGCCACTGCACCAGAAGCTTCAAACTCCCAGTTACATCGTCGCGCCGTCGAAGAGTCCATGTACACGGCTTCATCACGCCCGATCACTCGGTCTGACAAAGCAACTTCGTCAGGCACGCCATGTGGGCCGCGCCGACTGGGTATCGAGGTCATGCACCTCCTCAGGAGCACAGCAAGTGGTCCGAGTTTGCCGTCACAGCCGTGCTCGCGACGAGCTTCCGTTTGCTGGGGGAAGATCAAGGAAAAAAATCAGAGAATTCCAGTCGGCCTGGGACTCGTCAGCATGAGCAATATCGTATCAGGCTTCACTGCTCACGATCAAGACAGCCTTCTCAGGAAGCTCAGACAGCAGCGCAGGTCGTAGCAGCGAGGGCGAGGCGGGGCTGATGTAGATACCATAATCGGACGCAGAGAATTGGATGGGTAATATTTGCCTTGCATAGCGTCGCTTGGAGTCGAGACAGCGCAGGAAAGACCGAACACAGCAGCTTTGCTGAACGCAGCAACCTTGTCTGGCGAGCCACACATGGGCCTTGCCGACTTGGTCCTCAGGAGCACTACAAGTGGTCCGAGTATATCGTGAGCTTTGCGTAAGGAACGGACAGGTTATCGTTGCCTAGTCGGTACAGCAAAAGTGGAACAAATTCATGATCAAGATATGGACGACAAAGCAACTTCGTCTGGCGCGCCACATGTGAGGCCGGGCCGACTTGGTGTTGAGGCCACAAACCTCCTCAGGACCACGACAGGTGGTCCGAGTTTGCCGCCAGATCCGTGGTCTGCTATCGCTTGAGATTGTACTTGCAGTGGATGTTCTCGAGACCGGCCCGTCGTATGTACTTGAACAGTCGATTGGGCAATGTTCATTTGCTCCGACCTCATGCTAGGCCGCATCGATAGCAACTGGCTGCACGCCACCCCGACGAGTATCGACCAGCCCACTCATGGCCGCACCTTTCGGCGCGCCGCGCAAGCAGGATTCGGAGTCGATTGAACTGTCGTTGAGCCAAAACGCAGGCTCGAGGAGCCGCCGGCCCCTCGTCTGTCTGTAGCCCAAGTTGACCAAGTTGACCAGGCTACTCATGGCAGCACCTTTCGGCGCGCCGCGTAACCGAAATTCGGGGTCGTTGAGCCAAAACCTACGCTCAAGGAGCCGCAGGCAATGGATGAGACAAGACATATAAGCCCCAGCGTAGGTGCGGACTGGGTGATCATGAGCGTTCTTCGCAAGAGCAAAATAGGCGCCCGACCAAACACGACCCTGCTTTGATTTGCGCACAGACGGCATGAGATGCCGTCTGAGCGCGCATCAAGGTCGGTGTGTATCTGGTTGGGCGCTCTTTCTGCACTTGATCTTGACCACCTCAACGTTGTGTGCAGCGGGAACAGCGGCCGGGCTGCCCCCTTCCGGCGCATCGAGGCGTCTTTGCATGCAGTGTAAATAATATTTATTTCACCCAAGCACAGTTATCATATCCATTCAAGCAGGGACGACCTTGGCGCAAGAACTCTAGATGTGGAAAACATGGCACAGGCCATGCGGCTCCCAAGTGTGTGTCTTCCAGGGTAAGTACCCAAGCCAGACTTGACCCACGTTCTCTAGTACCAGCCCGCCATGGCAGAGGATGTACGCACCTTTTTTTCAATGCTCTGCGACCGGAGGCTTACCTTCCACTGAGACCAGCCATTCAAGCTACATAGCCCCCGAGAAGCACTATCCCAGCAAGTAGGAAATCAATGGCAACAGCTCGTTCTACGGGCCCAAGATCGACCTCAGTGTTTGCCCTGCGCCGCTCATTCGAGTGCGCCACCATTCAGCTTGATTTCCAGCTGCCCGAACGTTTCGATCTCAAGTTCCGGGGTGAGGACCTCGCAAACCCGAAGTCCCGCCTCGTGCGTGAGATCTTGGGCAGTTTAGAGTGATCCATCGCGATCATCACTGAGCACTTTGCTGGGAAATGGTGCGTATTCTTTTTTTTTTTTGTACAATGCATGAATATATGCTCATGACCTGCATTGAGGCCGTTCTGGCTTTCGCCGCGCCAAATCATGGTTATACCCGTTGCTGTTCCTTACGTGGGTCCTTCTCAAAAATCGTGGGACGACGATTGACTTCGCCTAGGCCTGGTGTACATGTATTGCAGAAAGAGTATGCATCGCAAGTTTGCGGACGGCTCATCAAGTCTGTCGGTCCCTTTGCCGATGTGGACAACGGCGCCGACACGCTTCCGAACAAGGTTCGCAATGGAGAGATTGCTAAATACAACTTCATTCTCGGTACGTTCCCCTCGCTTTGGTACCAATCATGATCATCTCACTAACCACCCTCTTGTAGTCGTCAATGAAGAGGAGGTGAAGAAGCAGTCTGTAACCCCGCGCAATCGAGATAACATTGGTATCAAAGGGGGAGACGAGATGATGCGGCTCGATGACATCGTGACGAAGCTGCTTGCGTTGTAAATTCAACGCACATATCCGGTATGCTATCTGGGTCGAGATCCAAACACTTGCATGTCACGTAGAAGCAGTAAAGAACACATTATTCCACATAGACATAGTACAAGGACAACGAGTGCTATCCTCTCATGCCCAGATTCGCCATCAGCATACTTTGCTGAAAACACTGTTATTAACACCTTCTCGATAACTATCAAATGGGGCGTACCAATGTACATGTTTCGATCGTAGCTCGATCGGCTGGAGGAAGATCGTTCATTTGGGTCGGCGTTAAATTTAGCGCAAGGGTGAAAAGTGTCTGTATTATTGATGGTGAATGAGTGAAATTGAGACGCCCACATGATGGCCGAGACATACCTGGGTCTCGGGATTGCTGGGTCCACTGTTTTGCAGTTGCTGGAGTCGCGGCCCGAGAGAAGACTGCTGTTGCGGCGGCTGCTGCTGCTGCTGCTGCGGTTGTTGCGTTGGTGTTGGTTGAGGGCCCGGCGGTCCTCTGTAATACGGCGGCATGGGCGGCATGCCTGGCGGTGTTGGCTGCATGAGATGGCCAAACATGGTGCCAGGGGGCGGACCTCCCATTCCCGGGGGCATCATGCCCTGCATCGACTGTGGCTGTTGTAAGTGCGGGGGGTAAGGTTGGTGTTGTTGTGGAGTTTGTGCGTGGCTTGGCGGCTGCGCAAAGCTTTGAGGTGGCGGTTGGTGCTGTTGTTGGAGGTGCGGTGGAGGCACAGGACGACCACCTGCATGAGTCGATCCTTCACGCATTCGCGTGAGCATGTATGGCGGAATGATATTGCTTGTTATCAAGCCCATGAGCACTGCATATGCTAGTTGGGGGTGATGGGAAAGCAACTGCTGAGCGTCCCTGGGGCGCGTAATTACAAAAGCCTGCCATGTAGAGCTGAGAAACGGTCGTCGTGGGTTGGCCGTAAGATATACATACCTTCATCTGGGCGATGACTTCAATCAACTGACTTTCGGTCATGCCTTGTGCGATTGCGAATGTGATTGCTTCTTGTGCTCCTTTGCCGGGTTCGAGTGGTTTCCCTGGTGGCGCAGCGGCAAGAATGTCACTCCCTTCAGATCGGCGATTCTCAATGCGCCAGTGCGACCGAGGTTCAGATGGCCCTGGCCCGCCACCGTCCATGAGTTCTCCCCTCACAGTCGTTTTTCCTTCGAGAAAGGGATCGGAATCGGCCAGATCAATTCGCAAGGGACGACCCCCCACGTCGGTATTATTCAGATTGCGTACAGCGGATGCAGCAGTTTCATGATCTAAATTATATCGACGACGGTGGGACATGTTCGAATAAATGAATTGTCAAGCGTGATGGAGTTCAGGCGTGGTGGATTTCAGACGTGGCGGAGTTCAGATGATCGGGTTAGGTCGCAAGATTGGATGTCGAGGTTCAAGTTGAATTCGAAAGAAAGAAATGATTGTGTTTAGGTCAGACGGCTCAAACAAAGAAGTAAAAACTAATTGTAAGTACCAGCAAATTCGCAGAAGCCGTAGCCTTTCGGCTTGCTTGTATCCCGGTCGAAAACAAGCCTGGAACATTGCATGTTGAGTACATGTTGTGGATGTTGTGTCTTGTCGAGCCTTTACCGGAAGCCCATACTGAACCAACCGACTTGAAGATATCAATGAGCACATCCTCACTCATTGTAGGGGATATTGCCGACTGTTATGGATTAGAAAAGCGGGGGGAATGAGCCAGCAGCTCACTGAATACTACTTTACTCATGGTCGTCAATGGAGTGGCTGCAGTAGGTTGGTGTTTATTGTGAAAGAAGCGATCGCGAGCAATTATTCACTAATGACGTGGGATTGGGCCTCTTCGAGGCGGGTGGCTGAACCTTTAGGGCTTTGTCACTTCTGTCCCCAAGATTCTTGAATGGAGAATGTTTTTTTCCTGGGCAGTATTCTCCTAGTAATGGCAAACAACTTTTCTTCCCTTCTCTCGACGATGCCACACAGTCACTCCGTCTCAGCAAATCATTCATTAGTGCCATGTCAACTCAGCATCTTGGATTTGTGCCGATCGAGATTTTACTGGCGATATTGGAGCCTACACAGTCGCTGTAGTGTCGCGTACGGTGGGCGTAGGGCGCGCGGGAGAGCTTCGGGCTTGCTGATAAGCTGAGGGGACACATCAACTCGTGGAGAGTACGAGACATGGCCAGGTACAACATGAATTGAGAGGTACATGACTTATGCGATTCGGCTGTAGATCCCAAATCGTAGATCCACTACTAGTTATCTGGAACCGTGGTAAAATAAACTTGATGTTCGACGCGTACTTGGAAAAAGAGGTCAGATACTAGGGATGCAGCCTACCATGTAAGAGTTGTGTGGCCGGTATTCCCCTCGATAACCAACTGAGAATTCGACGAGGGTTGAATCTTGTTTGAAGCCATGATTACAGAGATATTAGGACCGAATGGTTCAGGGTCAAGTAGCGAATGGGACGAGTGATCCCGCAACGAGCAAGGCTAGCCAGTCTACGGGTGCAACATTTCTAAGTTGCGCCTCAAGCCCTCTCGTCTAAACGGACCGGCGACAGACTACAGTACTTGGAGTCTTGGACTCGGATACTAGTAGTGCGCCTAAATTGTACCGTTACAAATCCACAATGCCGCAATATCTCTTAACTCTTTAGAGCCTGATGCTGATTTCGAATAGTTCAGGCTCATAAGTATTTGAGTGAGATCGAGGGCCCGTAGAAAATGAAGTTGAAAGAACCGAGAACTATGAATATTTGACCAAAACGGCGTATGATCTGGCAAATTTTGACACAGATTTTAGCCTTTTTTCCCAATGTTTGCGCATGTTAGGAAAATGGATCTGAAACCAAGTGGTGTGGACTGGGCCGGGCCCGGGGTAGCTAATTATAAGGTTCAGCCAATAATTATAACCAAAGGTCTACTAGTAGGAGGCGGGTGGCATATGCCGTGATCATGAGAGGTCCGATCCGAAAATTTTGCCCGGTTCCGTACGAGACTTTTGGCGCCAATTCCGTCCGCACCAGGATCGGAACTGTTTTGGAGGCCATTTCGTCCGCATGTCAGATGAGACCTCAGTGCGATCCTCAGAGTCATATAGGATCAGACCCCACAAAAAGTAGTTCCGTCCGCATAACTCTCGATTAATTGCAGACGACTGCGTGAAGGTAAGGATATCGTAAGGTAAGTAGTATGGGTACATAGAAGGGTAGGTAGGGCATATAGTAACTGTATAGGATGCTATTAATCACAGTCCAGACACGTTCTCCTCTTCATCTTCCGACGCGGATTCCGGGATGATTACCGAAGAAGAGGGGGCGTCATCAGTTTTTTTTTCGACTTCACCCTCTTCGCGAGCTCTTGCATCGAGGCATACAACACATTCCGATGATGAAAGAACGCCCCGTAGAGGGCGAGCGACTCTTTGCCGAGTGTGATCAGCGTGAGCAGCTGGGCATTGTCAATGTCTTGTCGATGGATGTCGGTGAACGAAGAGAGAGAGAATAAGATGTAGGAACGGGGGATTGGGAGGAAGCTCGAGCAGCCGAGCTTTTGACACGAAATTGAGGTGAACAAGGCACCACCAAACGGTCGGTAGACCCGGACGTAGATGTACGAGGGTGTCCCCACACTGTTGACGATCGGAATGCAGTCGTGGTTGGTGTTCTTCGTGTACATTGTCAATACTATTGAATTATGAGCATTCTTGAGCAAGTGTGGTAGTAGTAGGACAAACCTTCTCCAAGAATAAGCTCAGGAGGCGTACTACCAGGTTTCAGGGCCAGTACCAGATGCCCGTCTTTGAGAGGGTTCAGCTCGGAGATGTTTGCGGAGTACACATTGGGATGTATGGGCTGAAACTGGGAGAGTGCAGCTACTCGAAGCTGCACAAATTTCTGCGCGAAGCCGTCAACTCCAAACAAATCTGATATGAGAGAACAACTTACAGACGCAGCGACTGCCTGCAGTGTTGCCTTATTTGCAACGCGTTTGCTTGTGGTTGGCGGCTCCGGCCCTGAAAATGTGCCGGCGTGCCACACATAGCGATCGAGCCCTGTCGTTTTGTTGAGGGTTTCCGAGGCAGGGACGATTTCAGCCAATCGCTGGATGAGCTTTTCACGAGTGTGTGGGCCGTTTCCGGACGCTCGCCATTGTTTCGGCGCTCCAGGACGGCCGATAGCCGGCCACGCTGTCGGACTGCATCAGCAGTCGATTTGGTTTGGTGGCGCAGTCGTTGGGAGAAGAGAAGAGGTACGTTCTGCTTGTTGTTTTCGACGAGGGCCAATGGGAATTCAGAGATGTCTTCTGCGATCGGTCGTAACTGGAACACTGATATCAGCCGTCATCTTGCCAATTCGCGGACAACACCTTACGTTCACGGTGGGCGGGTCGAAATGAGCCAGGATATTGCCACGGATCTCCTCCAACGAGTCCTCCGTGGAATCAGGAAGAGCTTCACTGGACAAAAGTGAGTAGATGCTCCAGTCAGGTTCATATCCACATACATTCCGAGTGATTTATCCAATGATTCGGCCGCCAGAGCCAGCTCACATGCTTCGAACTCATCCTCCTCCTTTGACGTCATCTTCACCGGCTGGTAGAGAGCCAAAAGCTCGAGCAGCGTTTGAGGAAGTCTAGACTTGCGAGTACGCTGCTGCTGCAAATCGGGCGTTGTCGGAAGCTTGGGATCCTTGTAGTTCTTGAGCATAGCTTCAGCGTCAATCCCGACTAGCTTCAATAGCTGCGCGGCCTCGTCGTACGCCTGCTCCGATGCCTCTGACAACTCTTTATCCGTGGGATACTCCATGAGAACGAGAGTGTTGAGGTCATCCGCCTTGAAATAAGTGTGATGGTAGCCAGCGGACGTCTGAGTTGCCTGCTCATCAGGCGACAGATTTCCGAATGCACCAAGCATGAGCACACGCAGCTTGCGCTCAAAATTCAAGACATCCGCATAGGTGAAATCTTTCTTCAGCTGACGGAGCATGCCGAATAGATGCTCACAGGCTTCGGTCGAATGAAGCCACGGGAGGAGAGGATAGGTGGGGAAGAAATTCCGATAGACGATGATAAGGGAGAGAAGGCCATCACAGATTGTGAGCTCGAGAAAGATGTCGAAGGACTCTCTGGAAATGAAATGGGTGCTGAGATTGTGGTCAGGGTGCGCAACAATATGGCTGCGCCAGGCCATTAGAAAGAAACGCGCTCGTAACACCATCTTGACGCGGTCGCGATGGAAGATGTTGCGGTTTTGCCAGGCGTCGATGAGCTCTCCGAGAACGAATAGGTAAAAGGAGACACCCGTTTCTTCAGGATGGTTCTCGTGGTGGAATTGGAGAGTAGCAGCGGGGAACAAACGAGCTGCTGCTCGATCATCCTGCTTGTCGACCTTCTCTACGTCATGGGTGAAGAGCGGCCCCAAGATATTGAAAGCAAGGTTGCGCAGCATGGAAAAGCAAGCCACGAAGAACCCAATCACGATTATGCGAGCCCCCGACATGATCTGATTGCGGGCGCTTTTCAAAGCGTGCTTCGAGTCCTGCGTAAGGATTGTGGAGTGCTGACCATAGTACTTTGGGATCTCCAGGTGGATGTTACACCCAGGCTTGGAATTGGGGATGTCGTAAACAAAATAAGCTGGTGCATCCTCGGCAATGATCCGTTGCGCTGCACGTTCCACCTCAGCGCCATCGGAGGAAAGCGAAACCGGATGGATATTGTGCTCGTGAAGGAGGTTTGCGAGTTTGTGGTGCATGTCGACGAGCTCCTGAGCCTCTGTTGAGGAGCCGCCCGCGGGCAACGGCAGCGGTGAGGATCGGTGGTATTTTGGGCAGCGGAATAGATAATGCCCAGACACGGAGCTGTTAAGGGAAACAGTGATTAGACCGCGAAACCAAGCAGGTTGATATCAAGCATACCTTGTTGGCCTTTTGGAGCTGTGCTTGTTCAAACAGGGCATCGAGGTCGTCGTCTTTTGCGACACGAATGACACCCTCGGTGGCGCCGAGAATCAGACAAACTTCCTTCGATTCCGCGTGGACTGAGATTGCTGCTTCCAGAGCAGTATCGTCCCAAGAGAGTGCCAAGGGTCCAGTATAGTCAAGTTTTTTGAGGACCTCGGCAGCTCTGCCCACATTGAGCGCAGAAATTCTGGGTCTAAACGCAGGCATTTTTGCCCGAAGCTGCCTGGAAAGTGAAAGTAAGTATATCATGTGCGGCGAAGATCCACCCAAACGTACCGCATGCTGCGAAGCCCTCGTCCACCGAAATGTTTTTGGAAAGTCTCATACGCGCGCCGCGAAGTCGACGCAAGGAGATCGCAAAACTGGTCAAACGAGCTGCTGTACTTCATGTTCCTCAATGATTTGCCCGCTTTGAGACGTTCTTCCTTGATCACGAGTGCCTCCACCATCCCGGTGAGTGTCTCTGATTTGTAAGTGCCGTCGACACATCCCTGCGCAAACTTGAGATAGGGGGACCGTCGGTCATCCTGAAGACATATATATGAATACTGAAACAGATAACAATGAAGATTGCTAACCTGCTCGACAAGTTGACGCACTCCATGATACTTGAGATAAATGCGTGATAAGTCGGGGTCCTGGCACGATTTCGGTACAAATTTCATGTTGCGCTCGTGGGTGATCTTTCGGTGAATGTCGACCTGGAAGGTATGAAGTGATAGTAACTTGCGGCACGAAGAGCAGGGATCGGGGTCATCCCCATCAAGCTGTGTTTCCACGTCGCGGTCACAATCACTCGCAAATACAGCGCCAACAGTGCGGGCGACGCGCCATCTCTGCAGCGTAACCTCCCGCCGAAGGACCATACGCTGGTCATCGACGGTAAGGTCACCCACCGGGTAGCCACACCAAACAGATCCTCCGTGATCTTGGGACGGGATGGTGCACCCCCTCCAGTCGCGGGCGTCCGAATCATGCATCTGTCAATATCTTCATTCGATTCGCGAGTAAGGCCGGGACAGGGTAGTAGTCTTGATTTTGGCGCCTGTGGAAGGTGTTAACACTTACTTGAATCCGAGCGCAAATAGAGACTGCGTCGAGAGGCCAGTCTTTCTTGATTTGGTGCATTTGGAAGTAGCACGGTGCTCGGTCCAGCGCCGAATGTCATAAAGTGCGCGCATGACCACCCATGTAGTACAGTGTGAACAGCGAACACGGCGAACATCAGTGTCGTCAAATTCAGCCTTGGGATCAACTTCCCGCACTTTGGCGCGGAAATTATCCAACGGGGATGACCTCGGGACGAAAGTCTTGTCCTTCGAGGCTGCAATCAGTTGCTTCTGGCGGGACCAGGAAGACCCCGCCTTTGGCTTAGTCTGTGATCGATCGCGACGGCGCCGTAGCTTCATCATCAGAGTCGAGGACGACATATCAGAGGGCAAGGGTGGAGAAGGTGCGGAGGGTGGGGGATTGTGTTCAGGAAACTCGCAGTCGGACATGATGACATCCGAGTGGTCGCTGACTGGGTCCCCTTTCGGTACGTCTAGAAACAGGTCGACATTGTCGAGACCAATACCTAGCGACGTGAGTAGTTCCTAGGTATTCGCCGGAGGCTGGGGCAAGGTAGAACGAGAAGGGACCGGGCTGGATGCACCAGAGTACCCAGACATGGATTCACCGTCTGACAAGGGTTCGGGGGTCGTGGGGACAGTTGTAGGGTCGTAAAAGCTGTCATCTGGGTCGTCTCCCTGCAGTGCTGTCAGTTTTTTGTAACAACAGATGGAACGAGGGCTTACAAGTTGGTCAGCATCTTCAAACGGGGAGGAAAGGCCCCTAAACCACTCGATCCTTTCGCACGAGGCCGGTCCGGCGCCCAGAGATCATAACCGAGGAGCACATATGTGAGAATCGAGTTGCTGCGGGGAGGGGAAATCTGGGCAACCATGGTGGAGTCCTCGGAATTGCCCAGTTGCGACTTGAGCCACCATTGCACGAAAGCTATTTCGTCGGCTGCGACGCAGCGAGTCGGAAAAAGCTATGGTCTTGGATCGAAGATCAATCTTGAGGAGCGTCCAATAGTTTCCGGAGATGTGTAAGGGGGAACCAGAGGGCATCGACCTGCCCTGCCCGGATGGCTTTCTCGACAGGGGAGAGGTTAGGGGGATCGTAACTAGAACGTTTTTTGCGCGTGGTGCGGAGGGAAGAGATGAATAGACAGTTGAGGATACGCGTCCGACTGCCAGGCTCCCATCGTCGCAGTATGTAATCGGCACCAGCGTTAATCATCTCGTCGTTCAGCCACTCGGAGCTCAGGAATAACGTCAAATCCTGTGTGGTCAGGCGGATGAAAAAACTGCTTGTTGGTTTTGTGGGTCAGCTGGTTCAGGAAGTTGCTCGTGCAGAACGTCGAGGAGCTCGTGCAGAACGTCGAGGAGCTCGTGCAGAACGTCGAGGACACAAGTCTTGGGCGACGGGATCACGGCAGCGTAGGCCTCCTGAAGAACACGGCGCGCCGCGGTTCGAGCCTTTCTAAGGGGTTTTGGGACGTCGTCGTTCCACTGCCGATCCACTCTGCTAAATTGAAGCCGTAAGGCGGGGGATCGTCATCGTCTAAATCGGAGACGGCAAGTACGGGAGATTCAGTGTCGGGCTCGCGGTCACCCCCTCCACTGCATGCCGAAAGACAGGGTCCCGGAAAGAGGTGATGCTGCGGTGGGGAAGAACGGGCGGGGATGCGCCGCTAACGCTCTCGAAACACCCCAGGCATTCTTCATTGCGATGGAGCCCAGAAGCGCGTGCGTCCAATGCAAAGAGCTCGGCGCGGAAGTTCAACTCTGCCAGCTCCCAGGTAATCTCCTTGCCTCGGTTCTGCGTGGTGGGGGGGATACGGTCGGGAGGTACGGCCAACTCCACAATGCCACAGGCCCTCATGGCCGGCCCCAAGACTCGCTCTGTGGTGCGCAGAGTAAGGAGGTTCCGAGGGCATCTACAGGACGATGTTAGGGCTTAAAGATATAGAGGGAGAGGAGGATGGAGAGATGGGGCAGAAAGAAGATGAGGGGACGTAGGAGCAGCGAAACTTCTGAAGGTATATTTATGGAGACACCATGAATGTTGTAGAAACGTGGTAGATTGGCATTGCGCGGGCGCCAGCAAGCGCGAAAGGAAGATGGACGGGGTATGGGAAGGAATCGTGGTGATGTAGAGAATCATTCACGTATATGGAGACAAGGAGATTGAGCGAAAGGTGCACATAGATCGAAAGTAGGGAAGGTACGAAAACGGGGATAGCGAAGTGCAAGGACGAGGGAAAGAGCGAAAAGAAGATGAATAGGGGGATGAAGAGGACGACAGTGCACGACGAACAAAGTAAAGCACGGAGCGAGGATGAAGAAATGAGAAACCTACCAGCATTGTCCCCGACCAGAGCCCCACAGAACTCCCCCGTTCGTACGCGCGCCCGATCCGCCCCGACGGTGCGCCTCGTTCTCCACCTCTACCCCCTCCTCCCGCTGTCGGTACACCCGCCGAAGTCGAGGTCGACGCACAAGAGCCGCGCGCGCCACCGGTACGTGGCCCAGCAGTCGTCTCGTCTGTTCTTCTCGATGGTGGCGTCGTCACTGAACAGATCGAGCCCCGGGTCGACGGCGAGGACGGCGTCGATGACTGCGTTCGTTGCGGCGGCCGTAGCAACCGAAGCGGAGGTAGACGGTGTGGTGCCCGAGGTGCTGGTCGCGGTCGCGGATGCACTGGCCGAAGTGGAGGTTGTGATGGCCCCGAGCGTAGGCAACTGCCTCTCGAATCGCACCAACGGGCGCGCGTTCTTTTCATGGATGTCTTCCTGCGTCGGTCTGATGGGTTGGGGCCCACTTAAAGACCGGGAACGCAAGTCAGTCTCGACGGTAAATAAACGGAACGAGAAAGAAAGGAAGAACTCACCATCAACCGCCCACTCGCGGAGGATGCGGCAGCACCCCCATCCGCACGCCCGTCTGCATGCGCGCGCAGAATAGCAGTCGCGCGGGCGGGGCCGAGCAGTCGGGCGCGCGCGACCTCGGTTCTGCGAGAGGGTGGGAGACGTTTTGGGGAGGACGTCCTTGAGGGCGTGCTTGATGACGTCGAGATTGTGAGGGAGGTGGAGGACGAGAAGCACATAGAGATCTGCGATTGCAACTACGGCTTCGGGTGCGGCTCCTGCACGGCGGGGCAGTCGAGCTCGGGATGGGGTCATCAAAAAAGCGGAGGCTGGCGCCGCTGCTAGATCTTGAGAACGACTGGGAGTTGCCGCTTGCGGATCTCGAGGTGCATATCCTGGTTGCACCGCCGGTGCAGATGGCGCACCCAAGGCATATATATGGCCCGTGGTTCGTTGGGACCGTAATGGCCCTCCGAATCTCTCCCTGCTGTTCCCGTAGGCATCAAGCACGGCGGAACAGGGGCATTTCCTTGTTGATGAACTCGGAGTAGTTCCAGTCGATGATCCAGCAATATCCCAGCGGTGAGTCCACCGCATCGCCGGAAAGAAAAGAACGCTGGCTCAGCCATTTGTTACGCTCGTCCTCCTTGCTGAGGCAAGCTTAATGAGCTCCCGGTCACCGTCACCGTCGTGTGTACGGGCGAAGGGATCATATGCTTCTCCATGTGGCTGGAGTAGTTGCGAGCTTCCAAGTCTTTGCTCGTCCCCAACCCCTGGGAAATCCTCGTTAGCACACCGTAACATCGTCAGACGGATTCCACTGACCTTGTGATATTTGACATCCCACCTTGCCGCGTCGGGGTTTCCTCGCCCGTTGCTCATATTCCGGGATCGTGAAGAAATCATTTCGCTGCTTGAGTTGCAAAACGTCAACTCGGAACATATTGCGAAAATACAGCTACTTACTCGGTCAATGGGTGTGACAAATGCGACGAGGCAGTCATCAGTTCTCATGGGAGTACGCCGGCCGCCGTGTTCACCGTTGTCGCCGGTACTAGTATTCGTAAGATCTGTGAGCGCCATACCGGTCGAAGGGAGCCGTCGCGTGGTCGACGGCCCTTGTAGGCTCTGAGGAGGCGCCCCAACAGGGAAGTGAGTCACTCCTGTTATCGAGTCTGCACAAAGGGACGTGAGCGACATATTGAATGCATCGAGATTTACATACGTACCCTGTGCATGTCTTTCCAGCCTGAAGAGAACTAATCAGTCTAGATTCACGGGGAGCGTGACAAGTCCTACCACTAGATGAAGACATCACGGTTTGCTTTGCATCAATTATGAATAGGTCTGCTGCAGCACGAGCGACGTCAATACACGGTAGCCGAAGGAATAATGCTATGTTGCAAAGAAATGATTACGTAATCATGATACACGAGCAGGGTCCAGGCCTGGCTGGTGCTCACCTGTCGACGTTAGTAGCTTCAACGGTACTTGTGAGTTTGCTTGAAGCAAGGTTGGTGCTGCATACACTGGGGCAACTTTGGCAGTGTAAGCTTTACGGTGCAAAACGTCGACTGGATGATACCGACACAATCGCCAAATGCTACAGCGCAGGAGTATTAACCGTCTCAAGGACCGGGATACCTTCAAAGGTGCATGAGAAAGTGGCAAAAAAGAGAGAGGGAAGTGTTACCGTGCCCTTCCCGATGGCAGTGAGCCAAGGGGGTCTGCACTTCCAGGATGTGCGGCCCTTCGTTGGACTTGATCCCAGAGCGACGGTATGCTGTCCGGCAGACTACCACGGCTGAGCAACATCAGCGCTCGCCGTCCAGATCTATAGAGCATCGCTTGAAACAGCCCACATCTGCACGCACTGTTTTTAACGGCCACTGCACCAGAAGCTTCAAGCTCCTAGTTACATCGCCGCGCCGAGTCCAACTGCTGCACGTCGCGTCGAAGAGTACATGGCTTCATCACGCCCGATCCCTGGGTCTGACAAAGCAACTTCGTCAGGCGTGCCATGTGGGCCGTGCCGACTTAGTATCGAGGTCATGCACCTCCTCAGGAGCGCGGCAAGTGGTCCGAGTTTGCCGTCACAGCCGTGCTCGCGACAAGCTTCCGTTTGCTGGGGGAAAGATCGAGGAAGGAAGTGAGAGAATTCCCGTTGGCCTGGGACTCGTCAGCATGAGCAGTATTGTATCAGGCTTCACTGCTCACGATCGAAACAGCCTTCTCAGGAAGCTCAGACAGCAGCGCAGGTCGTAGCAGCGGGGGCGAGGCGGAGCTGACGTAGATACCCGTAAGCGGACGCAGAAAATTGGACGGATGATATTTGCCTTGCATAGCATCGCTTGGAACGTCAAAACAGCGCAGGAAAGACTGAATGCAGCAACTTCGTCTAAAACGGGGCAGGACAGACTGAACGCAGCAACCTTGTCTGGCGAGCCACACATGGGCCTTGCCGACTTGACCCTCCAAGTGGTCCGAGTTTATCGTGACTTTTGCGTCAAGAACGGACAGGTTATCGTTGCCTAGCCGGCACGGCGAAGGCGAGCTACATCGGACCGGGTCGACTTGGCGTTGAAGCCATAAACCAGTAAGACCGGCAATCCAGATCCAGGTTGGTCGTCATGAAAAACGGACCACTTTCCACTTGCGAGCCGACAAGATCGAGACGGCGGTGAGAGAGTTCCAACGGGCCTGGGATTCGTCAACACAAGTATTACATTGGCTTCACTGCTCACGATCGGGGCTTGTTACAGATCGACAACTCCGCGCTGACGAGTGTTGCCTTAGGTCGTACGACAGAACGACGGGTGCGAGAAGGAGCTAAAGTAGATACCTGTAAGCGATACCTGTAAGCAGACGCACAAACTGGAGGAATGAGGCTTGACTCGCATATGATGGGTTGTAACGTCTCGTCAAAACGGCGTCCATATAAGGCGCAGGACAGACTGCAAGCAGTAACCTCGTCTGGCGAGCCACACATGGGCCTTGCCGACTTGGTCCTCAGGAGCACGACGAGTGGTCCGAGTTTATCGCGAGCTTTGCGTAAAGAACGGACAGGTTATCGTTGCCTGGTCGGTACAGCGCAATTTCATGATCAAGTGGTGGACGACAAAGCAACTTCGTCTGGCGCGCCACATGTGAGGCCGGGCCGACTTCATGTTGAGGCCATAAAACCTCCTCAGGACCACGACAGGTGGTCCGAGTTTGCCGCCAGATCCGTGGTCTGCTATCGCTTGAGATTGTACTTGCAGTGAATGTTCTCGAGACCAGCCCGTTGTATGTACTTAAACAGTCGATTGGACAATCTCCGACCTCATGCTAGGCCGCATCGATAGCAACTGGCTGCACGCCACCCCGACGAGTATCGACCAGCCCACTCATGGCCGCACCTTTCGGCGCGCCGCGCAAGCAGGATTCGGAGTCGATTGAACTGTCGTTGAGCCAAAACGCAGGCTCGAGGAGCCGCCGGCCCCTCGTCTGTCTGTAGCCCAAGTTGACCAAGTTGACCAGGCTACTCATGGCAGCACCTTTCGGCGCGCCGCGCAAGCAGGATTGGAAGTCGATTGAACTGTCGTTGAGCCAAAACGCAGGCTCGAGGCGCCGCAGGCAATGGACGAGACGAGGGGGCCGCGGTTGTCTGTAACCCAAATTCGATGTTGACCAGGCTACTCATGGCAGCACCTTTCGGCGCGCCGCGTAACCGAAATTCGGAGTCGTCGAGCCAAAACCCACGCTCAAGGAGCCGCAGGCAATGGACGAGACGAGGCCCACGTCGGGTGGACTATGTCGTCGAGCCAAAACCGACGAGACGAGACGAGACATAAGAGCCCCGCGTAGACAGTTGCCCAGCGTAGCGGACTGGGGGTGAGGGTTCTTGACAAGAGCAAAATAGGCGCCCGACCAAACACGACCCTGCTTTGATTTGCGCACAGACGGCATGAGATGCCGTCTGAGCGCGCATCAAGGTCGTTGTGTATTTGGTCGGGCGCCTCTTTCTGCACTTGATCTTGACCACCATGGTCTCGACGTTGTGTGCAACGGGAACTGCGGCCGGGCTGCTCCCTTTTGCGGCGCATCGAGGCGTCTTTGCATGCAACGTAAATAATAAACTTGTATATTTACCCAAGCCAACCAGTACGGAAATGCCCCGAGTCCGTTTAGATGTTGTAAACCGTAGAGCCGCAAGGCGCAAGTAAAAAGTTTCAGAGGTAGTGGCGGATGGTTTCGGTGCCGAGGCAGAGTAGAGGCACGTGGAGGAGGTATTGAGGGTGGTAAAATGGTTTGCAGCTGCGTTAGGACGGCAGGCGGACTCCTTATTTCGATTTTCGTAACCGACACACAACTTGGTGTATATTGAGCGCAATCCTCGCTTACAATCTATCTCAGGAGAAGCAGATACATACATATCAATGTATATGGTGAGATAAGCGTGATACACGAAAGTAGCGACACAACATTGACTAACTCAGGCTCTGCCCCCCAAATTTCGCGGCGCGTTGAGCTTTCCGCCGATCTCTGGACGCTTTTCCTGAGCGCGAGCCGCGATAGTGTATCGGCTCACTGGCGACGAAGGAGTTGGAACTGCTTACGCGTTCCAGTAAAGAAGTTGTTGGTGGATGGAATTCGAAGTCGATAGAAGGGTCACTTTCAGTGGCGCCCTGCGTTTGTAATGGCTCCCAGGGCTCCGAATGTGTGGCGTTGGGTGATGGCTTCGCCAAATTCGCCAGAAAATCGCGGCCACCCGGTGCACGAAACAGGGTTTCTGTGACACGCTTCGCTACGATGGGGTCGTTCAAGTCGAGGTGTGCGAGACCTGCAAGAGGTAATTCCAGCTGTGCTGTCGCGTTGCCAGGACTGTGTGTAGCTGCAGGGTCCAAAGGGTCACCGTTGATGATCGTCAGAGCGTTGTCGTCATTCCCGTTGGTTGGACGTAGCCGTTTCGAAGGGTTCCTGTCCGTATTTGCCAGGTGCTCCCTGCGATCGCTTTCTTCCCTTCTCCGTTTTTGACCCCCATCACATCTTTCCTCGTCGAGCTGCTCACTGTGATGTTGCTCGGGTGGAGGCCCGCTCGGGGCCGCCACTGATATTGTAGCCAATGGGCCACTGACGAGAGAGGGCGCTGCGTCCTTAGTTTGAAGTATGTGGACAACTTCTTCGATCTGTTCGCCCAACGGCATCACTCGCTCCTCGTCGCTCAATGGATCACCCAAAGAGACCGTATCATCATCGTCATCCGGAGCCATCTCGGCATCCCCGGCTGGTTGCGCACTGACGGAAGAGGGGACGGGTGGTGCGACAGAGGATGGAATTTCCCCGGAGGCAAGCTTGTCCTTGTGTTCGACACACATTTCACCTAATGTTAGCCCCAAATTTTCCATCATCTTGGGAACGCCGGTAGCGTCAGCAACATCATGGGTGGGTCCATGTTGGACGTCTGCTGTGCAGCTTTGGGGCACATGGACGAGCTCGACATCGTCAACGAGTTCAACCTCCACACCCCCAGACCCGCTTGAAACCTGAGGAGCCGGTTCTTTTCCTTTTTTGACGTCATGCTTGGATGCCAGGTCCATCATACGGGAAAAAAGATCCTCACGCAGCTTGTCGGGTTGGCCCCAACGTGCTGCTGAATTGTCTCCCTACATGTGGTTAAATGTCAACGACCAAAATAAGTGGGAGCATAACGCATACCTGGATGTGCTGGGCGTAGATCTCCGGGTCAGAAAGGAATTTTCTGGCCAGGTAGAGCACATGTATCCCACAATCAAAGCCATTCACCTGAAGCGGTACCTAGCTGCGAATCAGAACTTTCCTGTCAATCAGACACAAACTCACATTAGCTTTGATAGTGAGTGGGTTCCTGGTGGCGTCCCCAGCCACTCCTTGCTTTCGTACAGCTTCGGCTGTGAGGTACTGGCTGAGCACTTGCAGCTCCCGAGAATGTGAGCGACCCAGTGAGTCCAGTGAGAATACATAGGTGCTGTGCCTCCTTGAGTACAATGCCGGATTAGAATTCAGACAATGACGCACTATTCGGTGAGTTCCGGCAAGTCTTCGATTTCGTTCGTTTTGTTGGATTTCGGGGCCGGCAGTATGTATTGTGGATTGTAAATGAGGCAGAGATACCAATGTTTACTATCGAGCATAACATATGAGGGAACATATCTCTCATTTGACTGTCCCTTACTTATCATGGTTGACAGGGATCATGAGGTATTTTTTGACGAATATATCGAGTTTTGACGTCCACCTTTCCACTTGGGTGTAGCCGCTTTCCAGAAATTAGTGCGATGCGCAAGCCAGCCAACCAGCTGGAATACGTACTCTTTCTGATCCAATTTTTTGAAAAAGAAAGGGCTAAACACGAAAATCTGTTTCGCTAGCGTGGGGTCCTTCTCCTCGATCTCAAATAACCACATTCTAGCCAAGGGTCAACAATGAGATACAGAAGCAGAGGCGATGGATACTTGAGGCCCAACTCGACGAGCGTGTCATTTAGGAATGCTCCATCGGAAATACGACAGAGATCGCGTTGTCTTACGGTGATGCCGCCTACTTTGGGCGGATAGCAGAAAAGTCTGTAAAGTAAAGGATGAGGACGATATTACCAAGGGGCTGTTCATACACACATATGGTCATCCGGAGGAGACGCCAAGGCCCCAATTGTCTGGCTTGGCGAGAGGGCAGTTGGGTTGATAACAGAACCAGACCTCACGATTACAGTCCCTCCTGCAGTTCGAGCAAGCTCATCATACCGACAGCTTTGGATCAATCGCTCGATCGGAGTTCCTGCAATGAACGAGTTCAGGGCGCCACATTGTGGGGGGCCACCATACTCTTCAATGATGAAACATGGCACTCTGGCCACAGTGAGAAACCATAGCAGATCATGCTCTGGAATGTCAGCCCCGTTGATCCATAAACCCATGATCGAGTCATTGGCGAGTGGAATGGGTGACTTTCTCATCGAATCCAGCTGGACGATGATTGAGGCAAAGCATCTGACTTCAGCCTTGGGAGTTACATACCGAGCAGCTTGAGTCCCATTCTATCGCTTGCATGTTTAACCATGCCTGTTTTTTGAGGAGGAATCTCTGGAGCTTTCGTACCAAGATCACGGCATCAGCGTACGTGGTGATGTTCTGCAGAGTTTCAAAGTCTTGTTGGCCGGTATGGAAGATGGGCCCTAGATATCGGTAGGCATAAGGCTGCTTCTGCCGGTCCACAATCATGCAATCCAGCATGTCGTGTTTGTGTCGCAACCTAGCGAGATATTCGGGCGCAATGCGCCCCGTGTAGCCATCGGGCAGCGTTTGCCAAGCCTCGTAGATGGGGGCGAACTCAATTTCCGGTTCCAAGAGGTCAATGTCCCAGGGATCGACACTCAGTTGAGACGGTGCCCTCGGAATGAATGGAAGGAAACGCTCCAGTCTATTATAGTTCTGAGGGGATATTGTTGGGTCGCCCGGTCCAAGCTGACCATCCCAGCGGCGATCAGATAGTGGAAGGAGGGTGAGGTCTTTTTCGTAGATGGGGTCGACCGAACCCGGAACGAACGGGTCTTGTCTGGAGTTTGGACTCCATATTTTGTAGATTGTGGGCCCTACAGCAACAAATCTGCTGTGGAGGCAGATAGCGCTGCTAGGAAGTGGATGTTTCAGTCAGCAGTCAATGACTGCAGGAGAGTCATAGTCTGAATAACTGGACAGATAGGCAGTTGCAGTGTAGATGCAACCCAAGTGGATTTCGCTCTCTTGGTCGAGTCGAGGCATGGGAGGCCGAGTCGGTTGGTATTGGTGGTTGGTCAGGTCTGGGAGCACCACTGTGAGAGCAGAACCCGCACTACAGCCCCAACGAGCGTACAGTATAAGGCGAATGGGGCCGACTTGGTGTTTCGATTGGTGTTGCCCGGAAACGAGCAAAATAGGCGCCCGACCAAACACGACCCTGCTTTGATGTGTGCTGAGACGGCATCGTTCGGCATCTCGTTGCCGCCTTTCCTCATGATCATGAGCAAAAGTACTATGTAGTACTAGACTACTGGGCACTTTCTAGGATATGAGACAGACTGATGAACAGACCAATCACAAAACATAAAAAAGACTCTAGGGTGACTCAGCGCCATGTTCGTCTTGAACACCCACTCTCTCTTTCTTGCCTCGCCAGTCTCAATATTCGGTTACATCCATATTAACAATGACAGGTTATTGAGTTCATGGACGCGTCGGCGGACCTCGAATTAACTGCTTTTATATTACACATGCAATATACATTTTCGTAAGTAATGTACTGTCGGTCAGTACTGGAAGTAAGAAGTACATGTTTTCGGCGTGTGTGCCGAAGTCCACTGCAAGTAAGAGGTACATTTTCTGGGGGGTGGGTGCAAGTCCATTGGAAGTATCTACTATTTCGGGGGAACAGCGTCGAAGTCGGTCGCCGGAAGGTCGTGAGCATTCAAGGCCACATTCAGCGCACGGCACAGTGACTCCAAGTGATATTCTTCGTTTGGGGGACGCTCTCCGCTGGGCGTCAAGGCAAACCTGACCTCGACGATGGGTGTAGGCAGAGGCGCATGCGCAGGCGCGCTCGGTACCGTCTCCGCATACTGGCCCACACGATCCGTTACGCCATGTATGTTGGGCCCGATGATGATGACCCGCCCGACGACTGAGCTGATGCAGTGTGCGGTTCCTGAGGAATCGGGCTCGGACAGTCGGTAAGGCTTAATTGACGCCGGCGGGACCTTGGCTGGGTGATGCATCGGGACCGTTCGACACTCGAGGAGTTTCTTTTCAATGTCCTGGACGCTTAACGGATGGGCGAGCTTTACGAATCCTCGTTTGCCTTCGTATCCGATCACCCTGTCGGTGACGATTCGCCCGTACTGTTTTAGGCAGCCGACGACGCCCTCAATCTTGATGTCGATGCGTTTGCAGACAAGTTCTTTTGGCTGGAGCCAGTGTCCAGTGGCTTCCCCTATTTTATATGTCAGCTAGTTCTCACAAATGAGGAAAACTCTCAAACCAATGTCGCGCGGTGGACCATAGATGTGGCCGAGAGGTTCGGGCTCCCGGGACGTTTCGTACCACCCTTGACTCGGAGGTAGCAAGGGCCGGTCGTCAAAGCGTTCCTCCTCACTGCCTTTCTTGGGGGCCTGCGTCTGGTTGGCCATTATCTCGTGCATGCCCCGCAAGTATAGGACATGCTCCAGCGGTTGCTTGGAGCTGAACAAACAGTCAATACAATTGGAAGGGGAAATCGAGACTTACTAGCGCTCTACCACCTGGTCTAGGTTCGCGTTCTCCTCCTCCATACTTCCCTCGTAACGGATGCGCAACCGGACATCGGCGCCTGCGCTGGTCTTGCCGTCTTTGAGCCGCTTTTCGCGTCCTTTCGTCAAACGACTCTTGGTCGACTGTTTGAAGGTATAACCTATCACCGTACCAAAAAGGCCCTTGCGGGCAAACGAATATGCGCCGAGCTTTTTGTGACCGAGTTTTCCCGCTATCATCACCTCGCAACCGATGTACGCGCGTCCAGTGCTCATCTTCATCTTCTCCCATTCCCGGCGCTTCTCGTCTAACTCTTCTCTCACATTGGGTGAAACAGACGAGTGCACCGCCAAGCCGTTGTCGTCGAACAGCGTGAAATTCAGATGAGTAGTGGGGACGTGAATCTATGCCTGTGATTAAAAAAGGCGGTGAAGCCAGGATCCAATGCCCGCGCACCAAGTGATCGTGGACCACTTGCGGATCCGCTTGCTCATTCTTCCACTGTTTGCGTAAATAAGTCAGCGGTATGGCGCTGTGGGCAGAGCACAAACCTCGGAGATCAGCTCGGTGGGAGTCTTTTGCACAGTGGCGATTTGCAAGGTTTCGGATGACGAGGAGGGAGCTGCGACTAAGACGGTTTCCTTGGTGTCGACCGGGAGTAAGATTTGGAAAAGCGGGATGGAAGGGTACTCACGATATCATTTTGCGGCTTCGCCTTCATTACCGACAGAAGCTGCGGCAGTGGACGCTGTGTTTGGATGGTGAGTCATCGGATACTTACGGACGGCAACGGCGTACCTGATGTAAATGCACAAAGCCGCCTGGGCATACTTCGGTAATGAAGCCGACTGTGCCTTTGGGGACGTTAAGGAAGCTTCGATTGACCTCGGCGACGTCTCCAACTCGGAACTCTCGGCGAACATCGCCCATTTCGAGCTCCATGGTGGCGTCGGCATTCTCGATGGGCGGCGAGGGACGGAAAGTGACAAGACCGTGTTCATTCACGTTCTCGATCCAACCAGAGAGGCCTTGGGCCGCGCCTCCCACCGCCACGACTCGATCGCCGACGAGAAGGGAGCGGACGATTCCGAGTGCGTGGAGTCGGAGGGCAGAAATCGGAATGAAAAGAGCGAGATTTCCAGCCATCTGCAGGGAGCTTCTGTCGATGGCTGTCGTGCCATCGTAGTTTTCCAAAACCGCCGCGAGGTGGACCAAGTGCTGCCGCTGGGTGTTAACGTCGCGTAGCCAGGTGTTGGTCAGAGCTACGATGTAGCCTGTTTTCCCGGAGTGTTTGCCCGAGACGACAACGATGCGATCCCCCTCCTGAAGTGCACAACAGCGACCAATTAAAGGGGCGACGAGGGCCGGGTGTGAGCTGCCGTTGAAGAGAGCGCGGTGTTGATCGAAGCGGGCCCACTGCTGCTCATCGACAGTGGGAACAACCCCTTCCACCGTGAGTTGGGACGGTACATAGGAACGCTGCTCAAGTCCGTAAATAAACCATCGCCGGTGCCACAACCAACGATGGTTCCTCTTCTGCACCTCGTTCCCAGCGGCCACGCATTCATCGCCGTCGAAGAGGCGCGCAGGCGGGCGGTCCGGTGTCTGTGACAGTCGTTCATACACCACGCGGGGAACGACAAGGTAGTCCGATTCGTTCTGGACGAATACGAGATCGCCCTGATAGAGTGAGCTGCCGGAACGAACGCGGGCCCAGCGTCCCACTAGAGACGTGATTGGTGACATATTGAGTGTGGATACCCTATCCTCGACGTCGATAGGGACTGGCTTCAATGAGAGCATGGCGTAGCCACCGACATACTTGGCCATCGCCCGCTCAAGGTCGACGAGATTGTCGGTTTCTACGTAGACGGCAACGGTCTCGAATCTAGGGCGGTTCCTCCCCCCTGCACCACGTTCCCGAAAAAAAACGCTCTTAACCCCGCTGCATCTGTGCAGATACTCCAGCAGCTGCAACTGGCTTCCTCGGGGGACGCTGAATCGATGGAGGTCGGGGTCGCTAGTGTGGGGAAGGCGGGAGACGACGTCGTGAGGGGATGAATCAATGTTTTTTTCGACGCCGGGGCGATTTCGACGGGCGTTCTCGTCGAAATGAGCGGCGAGCGCCTCAGCTCTCTCCACCTCGCTCGACTGCGAGGTGAAACCGTCCTCACCGTCATCGTCATCGACGTCGATGGGCTCATCGTCGACGGGGTTGTCGTCAATGAAGTCCGCCATCGGAACGCCGTCATCGTCACCGTCGTCTTCCTCATCCGTGTCGTCCTCGGCCTCGAGGTCCAAGAAAGTCTTTGCATAAGCCTTGAGGGATTTGTCCTCTGGGGGCTGCGCTCATTGTCAGCCTTCTGTTCACAAAAAGTGGAGAACAAAATTTAGCCGTACTTCGACGCGGCGACGCTTAGCGGTGGGTCGGGATGACTGGTGGAGCGATGGTGCTCGGCGGGCGCCTGGCTTCGTGGTACAGGTCTACATATAGCGGTCAGCCCGTATCCTACAATTCCAGCAGATTTACATACAGTGTCGCTGCGGTCTGTGTCGTCCTCGTCCTCACTTATTGGCATAAAAAGGGGCGTTTCGGCTCGCGGCGGGTCGGCTTCAGATGTTGGGGTTGGGGCGCGAGACCCCAGCATTGGTTCAGGCTGGTAAGGCGCAAGCCGGGTCGGGGAGCGCGACAGGATGTCGGGCAATATGATGCACCCGCCCAGGGTCGGAGTCGGCGGGCGAGCGAGCTCTTGGTTGAGCGATTCGATGGTGTGCGCGATGTGGTAGTCGCGCGCGTCCGCGAGCCTGAAAATTGCCTCTGTTGAGTTCTCGTCATCTAACAGCGCCGTCAGCGCCGGACACGGACCCCGCACTGGGTACCCACCCATCCCGCTGTCCTCCCCGCCATCCTTTGGGACCTGGTCGGCGATATTCTCGATGTGCTTGTACATGTCGAGTTGCCGGACTGTGCACGCGGTGCGTGGCGGTGTCGGTTCCGACTCGGACCCATTAGTCAGCAGACGAACCCTATCTCAATCCGCAATATTATCATAAATGGCAAGCCAGGCTACAAGTTTTTTCAGCCTATTTCAGACCCCCGGTCCGTGGTTGCACTCAAGCACCACCCTTCTAGCGTCCGGTAGCAATATCGAGGAACCCCCTGATACTTTGGCGAAGATCATTGAAGCAGCGAATGTGTGTCTCTCCATTGGTCTGTTCGGGCAGAAGGTGGTACTCACTGAGTTTAGCCCTGGCTATCTGATTATAAGGAGGGTGTGGTACCGGCCCTGATCAGTGCCGTGTATGACCATAGCAAGTCTATCGTTGAAGGTTTGAGCGGGGCAGACCGCAAAACCGTCGGTAAATATCTCAATATTACCGACGAGTCCGGGCCAGGAATGATGAACAATGCCACCTATCCCGCCATAAGAAACGGGCTACTACCGGCCCTTGTCTTGGACGCTCTTCTTCACATGAGCGATCCCACCTCTTCGGCCGCTGTGATACAGAAAGCAGGGAACCGCCCCCAATCTGAAAAAAGCTATCGGCAGGTGGGGGTCTTTCGCTATATCTCCTGAACGCCATTTGATTTCCTTCCAGCATTTTTATTCTCGCTCATCGTGGTATGCCACTCTGAAGGCTGGCTACAGCACCTACCAAAGAGCAGCCGCTATACGAGCCAAACCGAGGGTGAATATAGAAAAAATAAAAAACGGCCGCAAGAAGGAGTGTCTTCAAAACTTACGCCAGCTAAATTCCGCCCACCGCCCTGGCTCAACAGCGAGTAATAACATAACCCAAGCAGCATTCATGCTGACTGCTCTTCTTGAGGTAACTCACATTCCGATGAAGGATCCCCCCTAACTTGAGTGTAGGGCTGTTGTGTCCTCACGAGCAACCAAGTGGTCGAGATTTCCTTCAGGTGCTTTCCGAGTGCGTTAGCATAGAGCCCACTGAAACATCATGTCAGGAATGCTCAACGCCGTGAACCCAGCATTACCCGCCGGGACGTAGAAGGCGTTCTGAACAATCCCAATGCTGACGGGATTCCGGCGACTCTGGCTGTTGGCTTAAGCTACAGTTTCATTCATCTGGCCACGGACGTCAACTATGCGGCTAGATCATCCAATCCTGGCACGTCTATCTACGAAGTTGGTCAGATTCATTCATTTCAAGAACTGTATCCTCACCCTATTCTCCAGAACTGGAAAGCTATGGGTAACGCCCACCGCGTTGATCTCGATCATCCTCTTGGCATCCTAGACCGCAAATTTCTTCAACTATTACTTTCTGTTGCTGTCGGAAAGCTCTCCTCATGGGATCTTCTCGACGCATTTTTCACGTCACCAGAAGTCCTGGTCCTTTTAGAGGAGGAGCCATCTCCACAGTATCTGGATGCGCTGAGTAAGATTTAATTCTTTCCTCCATAAAACCTCTCAACCACACACCGTTTCAAGAGTTTACATCGGATTCCCTTGAAGATCCTTCGCTCGAACAGATCGATTCCGAAGATGAGACAGCCCAGCCCGACAAAACCGCTGAAGGCCAATCCACAGAAAACGAGGAGCAGCCCGGGGATGACAACACCAAGCAGAGAGAAAAAAAGATCTCGGCTAAAGTATCAGAACTGAAGGAGGAATACATCAAACCAGTTACACGCTCCTCAGATCAAACTCTCCCCAAACCGAAAGCCACAACGGTGATATCAGCAAGCAGCGGTAAAAGGACCACCCGAAAGAAGGTCCAGGTTAAGGAACCCCTGATCACTTTCGTCTCTCCTACATGGGAAGTGACTGCGGTTGAGCCTGAGCAGGTCCATCTCCAAAAACGGGCCAAGACACACCCTGTAGTATTTGCTGCTCCCCGCTCGGTCAGCGATCCTCTCATATTGTATCTGCGTATTTGACACCGCTCTTCAGGTGGAGCCGACGCCGTTGGACATCTTGCTCTATGCTCCTGGGAAGACCGGGTGGACTCAAGTAATGTTTCATTATAAAATGTTTACCAAATTTGTACGTTGCCCTTTCTCATCGTTGCTGTCTTCTCAATCCTCCAGAAAACGGACAGGGAAATGATCCAGGCCATGTTGGCTAGCCAGACGCAGACCTCAGATGGCCTGCCCTTATTTATGCAGCCCAGCGCCAAAGATCCCAATCCCAACCTCAAGCCATCCGACACACAAAGTGTATTTCATGTATGCACAAAAGCAGAATTCTTGGCTCTTGACCGCCGCACCCAGTATTTGATCCATCGTCATCGATGTGTATTAATGCTGGATATAGGGGCGGAGCCGCCCCCTCCCTTTGACGAAGTGACGCTGTCAATGTTCCGGGACCCGCGGAAGCTCTGCACAATACAAGGTTCCGTCTCCCATCATTTCTCTATCCTTTGCTGATTTTCTGCCAGACATGGGACTGGATACTATGAAGGAAGAGCAAGACTATCTTCGCGCAGCTCCTCTAACGACCATGCTCCCACACCTCGATCGCCCAGTCCTCAACGCTATCCACCACCCTTTGCCTCATACTAGTAGCTATTCAGCTACTCCCGGGCTCCAGTGCGTCTTCCTTATCTCTTAGCCCTCTCTATGCTAATACCTTTCCAGCACGTTCACGTCAATAGAACATGCAATGACGCACTTGCAAGGCCATCCCCATCTTCCAGATGTACACTCTCCATGGGCTGACTTACGGTGGGGGCTCGTGGGCACGCTTGGGGCCCGATCGCCTACTCATCTCGACATTCTGGCCACCGAAATGGAGGTAATAACTGGCAGCAAAATGGTTTGCATCGGCGTTCCTAGAGCGGATCGCTTTGAGAGCAACCATCATCAAGGGGATCTCGGCTCAAGGCGTGCACTCGATAATTG
Source organism: Mycena polygramma (assembly GCA_029449255.1). NCBI lineage: Eukaryota > Fungi > Basidiomycota > Agaricomycetes > Agaricales > Mycenaceae > Mycena > Mycena polygramma. The sequence continues at coordinate 774,863 of JARKID010000046.1, forward strand.
GGTTGCCTCTCAAAGCGAGGCTACAACTGATGTTTTGCGTTGGGAATGTATCTTCCTTGGGCCTGATATGGCGTTGTAGGTGGCCTTCCAGTATTTTACTCTCTGCTCAGCCATCTCCTCAGTTTCATGGGTCATGGGTTCCGTCACTTCATTATCTCTCTGGAGGACACCGTTGCGTGTGGAGTTCACACCATCCAAAGTGAACAGGCCGAAGCTGCGGTCCAGGTCATATTGCATCACGTCGTTACCGAGGACGCCTCCACAAATGCATCCCATGATTCCGCCCGTTGGCTGCTCGTCAGACTGTTCATTTTTTGGGTGGAAAAGATATTACAGAGTAAAATGGATTCCTGGGGTTGTTGCATGCAAACACTGACATATATCTCGCAGACGCGCCTCTGGAGTCCAACCACTTTCCCGATATCGAGACCAAGTATGGGCTTCTGCAGCTGTTGTGCTTGCAGAGCTATATAATCCTATATCCTGCTTTGGACTTGACAGCATATGCAGCCCATGGTCATACTACCGACCGCTTTGGGGATGCTCTACCCATGCATATTGACCGATACCGAGAATATGAGTTCGCCCTCTTTTCTGCGATGCGACTGGGAGCCCACATCGAGTCCTGCCTCGATGTCTATTACGACCAGGAGACCGACGAAGAGCCGTGCTCCACATTCCTGGAACTTTCAGAAGTATGTGGTTTTTCCTTTCATCCTTGCAGCGGTTGCTGAATGACACATGGACGCAGCGAGCGGTCATTCATATGGCATGCTGCCTGTCGCGTTACCGGGAAGATTGGATTTCGCGACAACACAAGGAGGATCCTGGCTTTAAACATGGGCCCGGTACAACTCCAAGAGCATTCAACCAGCAACTCAAACGCGCCCTTGCCGGTTACAACCATGTTCTGGAAGAGGAATTGGTCGATGTTGTGGATTTCAAGCCCACACCGCATTATGACATCGGGCTGGAACAAACACGGGTAGTCGATGATTTTGAGGCAGAGCTCAGCACTCAAGACACCTTCTTCCATTTTCTTCCCTGGGACGCAGAGATAGCGGAGGGCAACCCAAGGACAATGCCGATGAAACTTATTCCAGCCTCCCCTCCTGTGACTGGGGAGAAGCGTGTCCCTTCTTCTCGATCGCCAGATGAGCATGCCCAGCCCCGAAAAAAGAAGAAGACCTAACTGGCTCCCACCCTCATTGCAAATAGCGTTTTAAAATGTATTATTCTCAGGTATTATAAATCCATCTGCTGCTGGGTCCGCACTTCACGTGACGGCTGCATGCGCATCCAATATATATAATGCAAACCGATATATTATAACAACGTGCGCACTATCATATTCACCATGACGTTGACGTGGAACATACACACGGGAATCTGGCCTGTAGTTCGAAAGCACAATAAACCACCCAACGAAACCGAGGCAAGAGAACTACGGTCTTGGCTTGCTGCTGTTAAGCTGGAGCTAAACACTGTGGTTCTAACCGGTCATGATCATGAACAGACAGTACTTACTGTTCATGACCCATATGATCCCCCACACCGGATAAAAGTCCTCACCGAGCTTGCCCAGGAGTTGCAAGGCGCACTTTCGCGGATGAGGGTCATTCCACCGGAAATTCTGGCAGAGATCTTCTTGATCTGCCGCGACAAGGTATCTCCAGGGTGTCGTCTGGGTGATATGGGACAGGCGCCTTGGGTGCTGACGCGAGTATCTTTACGCTGGCGCGGCGTCTGTCTTGGTGATCCTCGTCTGTGGAATCGGGTCTCTATATCATCCGTCCATCCCATGCCCTCGTCGGCCTTCCTTCACACACTCCTGGACATGGCCAATAATCTACCGCTCCAGGTAGAACTACGGATTCCCCTCGAGCATCTTGACTCTCATCCCACTTGGGATCAAGAGCGGCTCATTTGCGACCTGAGTGGTTCCACTCGCCGGTTTTCGAACATCTCCTTGGCGGTGGAAGCCCCCGATTTCGAGGATGAGTTTACGGAGCCCCAAGTTGTCGAGGACGAGGTGCGGGATGTAGATGATGACGGGGAGCAGGATTCAGACCAAGAGGACCAACCATGGAATGGGATCGCCGAAGAGAAACAGCTCATTTATTTTTCCTCCTTTGCATTGCGCAGTGGCCAGAAACCTATTGTCGGGGTGACTGCCAATGAAATCTTCCGGGAGCTTTTCGCAACCGCGAGGGGGCTACAGGACACGTATGATACCGCGTTCGAGCTGGACCACGATGAGCGAATTCCCATCCCTTGCTGGGTCCTTACTTCGCTGGAGGGGATCAGTACTTCCACATTTCCTTGGGCGTTCCTCACCGAGATGGAGCTTCGCATTGATGTGGAAACCGTGAAAGCGAGGGGAATTTTGGAACAGTGCGCCAGCATCAAGAGGTGTATGCTGAAATGCATATCAATGGCAACCGGCCAGGACGTTTCACCAGCCCCCTGTTCAGCCTCTCGCCTCGAGAATTTACAAGACCTGCAGATTAAATTCAGGGGAGCCGACGATCCCGCGCGATTCTTGGTAGCCTTGGAATTACCCGGGTTGACGGAACTGCGCATATCCGCAGTGTCTTTTCCAATGGTCCTTCTGGACTTGCATGCATGTGCACCCTTCAATCTAGAGGAACTGGAACTGGAATTGACGTCTGAGCTCAATGGAAAGGAATTGATCCCGTTCCTTCACCTACTTCCATCTCTCCAACTCCTCAGGCTCGCATCCGAGGGGTTCGACGATGACCTGATTGATGCATTCACATACGAACCCTCCGCAGCTCCTACCCTCACCCTCCCAAACCTGCGAACGTTGCACCTTGGGGAGTGGTACTGCCCTCCGGGTTCTACCGGGACGAAAGGCGCCTTGATAACCAGGATGGCATGTTCATTGTCCCAGAGTGGAAATGTTGCCTTCCCCGCGATCAAAGAGGTGTACCTGGCCATGCCAGGCGAAAAATTCGCCGAAAACGATGACGCAACCCTTAAAGGGCTCGAGATCGTCATTTATTCGGGATTCCGTATCTGATTGATGTACCGCTTCACTAGTGTTCCTAAAACCATTTTGTGCAATTTCGTATCGTTGCGTTTCAATTTCTGCATCCCACGCCTTTAAATTTCAAGTCACCTCCCAATCAAGAACAATGACTCGCACCGATTGCACACTGAATCTATCCATAATCCCAAAGAGCCTGCTTGGCTTGATTCCTCGTTGACCTTTTAATTTTGGACCTCTTCCGCAGGTGTCCGGTTGCCCGGCATGAGACTCCACAACAAGCAAACGAAGATAAGTGCCCAACGCGCGTCCAGATCCAGCCGTTGTGGGACACAATGGAAGCTTCCTCGTAGGAGCGGTGGACTGTGGACAATTGCAGGCGGTGGGTTCCAGTTGTGAGTGGGACTGCGGTTTCGGTATCGAACGGAATTGGTGGAAAAGGTTCGATAGGGAAAGGTGCTCGTCCAAAGAGGGAGTTAATGAAGTCGCTGTTGAGACTTTGCACCCTGGGTTATTTAATTTGTATTTTTAGAGATGAGATGGACTCGTGTCCTTCCCAATCTCCCTATTCTGCTTACTCCGCCCGTCCACTGAGTCAATGGGTCTTACCCCTACGTCCGCCGTCCGTTGGATGAGTCATTTCCTCTTTCAACCTTCTTCCGTTCGTTGATGCCTCGTTACTTCTGCTGACAGCCGCTTTTCCATTCGCTATTTCCTCGTTGCCTTCATGGCCTGGTGGCGTAACTGGCAACGCATCGTCCCGGAGTACCTTCTTGCACTCTTTGAAGGCGAAGTCCCTCGTTCGATTCGAGGCCCGGCCCTAGTTATTATGTGCGCAGCTTTTTTCCCCCATTCTTCGTCCGTGTCTAGTGGCGTAGCGGTAAACCCCGTCGTACATTGAAACCGTTCATCAAATGTAGCGCGAACAAGTGTCTATTTAATATACTATATCGAATGATCGGATCCGGAGCCAAGGTAGGATTTGCCTGATTTGGATATCAATAGGTTGATTGGAATCAGCTCTTCCTACTCTCTTTCTCCTTCCGCAGACCGTGGCCAACCATATCAAACCAGGAAACAACGCGGGAGTTTGAACACGTTGGGCACGCGCGTTGGGATGTGATCATGGACCCCACTCTCCCCCGAGAACTAGAGCGAGAAATCTTCCGACTGGCTGCGGTATCGGATCGGAAAAGCGTTTTGCATCTTGTCTTGGTGGCGCACAGAGTGAAAATCTGGTAGGTTTTCCAGGACGCTGGTGGAGAATCACTTGAATGTTAGAACCAGGGTGGAGGGGCTGCTTTACCAGACCCTGGTGGTGGTCGGACCAGACGAACCAGAATCCAGCGCTTTTTCCGCTTCAGACGATGGCCCTGGCCCATCGTTTCCCGCCATATGCGTATCGGATCTCCTGGCCATGATAGCCTCGAGGCCTAGGGGCTTTTTCCAATCTGCTGTCGAACAGATCTGCTTCGAGCTCGACGATGTGGAGCCTGCTAATGCACACATAATTCTGAGTGCTTGCTCCGGGGTTACGCAGGTCTTTGTGCGCGGTTCCCGCTGCGCCTCCGAAACTTATCTTGGACCGCTCACGGCGTTGCGGAACCTAACACACCTCCAAGCCCGCGCACACTATCTGCTGAACATTGCTTTCGATCTTCCTCCTGGGGTGTTCCAGAATATCACCCACTTGGAACTCGTGGACCGTTGGGTCCGGAACTCTCCTACGGGCCTCCTGCGGGGGGCGCTTAGTACCGCTGTCCTGGCTAAGGTACTGCTCATCCCCCGGTTGACGCACATCGCGTTTGAGTTGACTACTTTCCGTCGATATGAATTGTTGTTCCGAGAGGCACGACTCCAATGCATCATGGCTGTTGCTCATGGATTGGGACCCGAGACTGCGCTACGTGATTCATGTATCCCCAAAGGCGATGATCGAGCTCTGGTTTGCTTTCGGCGCGGCCTTCCACCAGGGGTTGGGCTTGGTATTGATTACTGGGGGATGGCGGACGATTTTATAGCGGGCAAGCGATCTGGGGCAATAGATGGCAAGTTTTATTTCTATTGCGTCCGTGAAACACACTGAGTGCATTGCGCAGAGTTTCAGTGGTATATCAGTGCACCACTCCCCGGGGAAGCATAGCCAGGAAGGTTGGTCTTGCCACGTCGGTATGTATCATAGGAGATCTACTTAATTCCTTGGGCGGCACAGGACTCGCGCGACCGCCGGGCGACGCCGCAAGGGCAAACGTCTCCCTCGCTGGTCGCTTGCCGGGTCATCATCTCTCATCCGCTTTTAGCTTCGTCTTTATTTCGCCGCGCCTTGCCCCCGAATTCGTTACAAACTATCGTGCCGAAAAGGGAATATATCACAAACTATCGTGTCAAGCGGGACCGTGGCATCTGTTGGTGCTAGGTACCAGAATTGGTGTAATTGTTGTGGTGTATAAGAAATGCAGATTCAAAAAAAAAAAAAAGCAAGCGGCCGTCAGCGATCTTCGGCCTTGGAGCTGGTCAGAACATGTACGTATACAATGAATGCTTTTGTTTGCAATTTTGTTTGCGTGTCACACGGCCTCAAAGACTGTCGTGAAGCCTAACCTCTCTTCTTCCTCTCACCAGCCCGTGGAAAGTCCTCAAAACCGTCCAGAAACGTCGACAAAAAAAAACGTCCTACCCGGTGGACCGCCACGCTAACATCACTAGTCGTTTGCTATCTCGTTGTCTGAGCTTTTCGTCTTCTTTTCGACCTTGTCGGCCTGTGTCAAGTTGCATCAGGATTGTGTGTAGCAAGTGTCGGTTTCCCCACTAGATCTAACTGATTGCTCAAATGCAGACGTTTTCTTGTGGTCGTTACCCAAGAAATACCATTGCAGAGCTTGACCAGTGTTAGTCCGTGCTGACTTGAATACGATGTCCGAAACCTTGCATGGCTCAAATATCCCGGAGGACCCCTTCGCCGCACCACTTTCCAACTACGATGCCTCGATGACGCGACTCAAGGAGTCGCCACACGACCCCGAGAGCTGGAAGCGTCTCGTTGATGAAGCCGAGACGAGCGGCGACATCGTATGCATCCGCGAGGCCTACGACGCCTTGCTTGCCCAGTATTCATGCAAACACCCCCAGCGCCCAGACTGCATATATCGATCACTTTCTCGCCATCAAACGCTTTGCACAGCGGCACACGTATCACTCCATCGACGCCATCGCAGAACACGACCTCGGTATCGCTAAGACCCGCAAACTTCCAAGTAGGACCGTATCATCGGTCCATCCTGGTGGTCTCAATCCCTGGTCAATCTCAACACTCATCCGAACAGCAACGCGATCGGGGCTCTCTCCAAACCCCACAAGCGTTTGCCGCCGCCGCCAAATCGCAAGCACGAAAATGATTATAAACGCTCGCGACCCAACGAGCGTGATCGGGACAGGAGAACATACTCGCTGCCCGTCCGCCTCCGCGTCCGGGCCCTCATGGGATCGCGTCCGCGTGAAGCCCCTGATTCCGCCGCGGCGCCGCGAGAAGGAAGAGAAGCCCCCGCTGCATCCCGTCATTCACTGGTTTTTGACGCAACTTCCCCCAGGAGAGACTTTTGACGGTACGCTGAGCCCTGTTATCGTGCCTGCCGCATTCACTGAATCTCCGCGCCAGGCCCGGTCCTCAATGCAGAGAATCTGATGGAAACCCTACGCAACGCCGTCATCCCCTCGACCATCTGTGCACGTTCCCCGCCACCGGTGCGCGTAGTGAGCTCATCGTGTACCTCTTCAGAGGTGAGACCCCCGCCAGACTATGGGCCTTATCAAGGGCCGGGGAGCATGCCAACAAAAGGAAATGGACGCCGGCGCTGATCTTGCGCGGAAGAGAATTGGAAGAATTACATTACTATGATTTTCCATTCTTGCCACTTCATTGTAATGATAAGTTAGCTCTTATGTGTATGTGATACAGCTTGTACTTTCATCTTTGGAGTTTGTCTTTTTAAGCTACACATCGCCTCAAAACAGCGCAAAAAACCCAAAACCCATTTCTTTTTGCCGCCACTGTACAACTATCATACCGTGCGCCAGCTTTCTTCGCCCAATAACGCTTGGCTGGAGCGCCACTTCGAACACAACCTTGGTGATACAGGCAATGCATAATCATCTGCCTGGTATACTGACCTGCAGTGACAAGGCTGCGAGAGAATCGGGTGAGTCAGGCTTCAATTGTGCCGCATTGTCTACAAGCAGTACTGCTGGTGAGGTGATTTTATTTTGCAGGTTTAACCCCCGTTTGCATGAAAGTGTTTTCCTTTTTCAGCGAATTGGATGAGCTGAAGTACGCGTGTATAAGAGGATGCATTGCCTTATTTGGACACGATGGGTTGTTTGCCACTTGTTTGTTCTGGGCATTGTGTGAAGAACGAGCACAGCCACTAACTACTATTAGTCTTGACCACCAAGTCGAGCCTCACTTTAAGTTCAACCGTTGGCTGCCTAACCTCGCCGGCGACGAATAACCAGTCTCGGCTTGCCGGCCCAACCGGTGGTGCGTCCCGGTCGAGTTGGGTGAAGTCACAGGTGGCGGACTGAGGCAGGGGAAAGAGCGTAGTACATACTTAGTACTGCAACCCGCAGCGCCTACATATGACACTTCTGTTCGAGCATTTCTGGTAGGGGTGTTACCATTAGAGCTTATTAGGTGCCCCCCGCTAATCGATTTCGCGGGGCCTTAGTTCGATTTCGGACTGAAAATTCGTGATTTGTGGAGTACGCAGATTTAAATTATCGTTGATGGCTCGGCTACCGCGTGTGCCCAACTCATACCAACGCAGCACCCTTCACCACCGCGACGGGTTGGCCACGAACTCGAACTCGACCCTAGCCACCTGCCATAGCGCACGACGCTCGGATTCAGCCCTCCGAGGGTCGTTGTGGTCTCGCTCCACTCACCGAATCCGGTCGGCAAGCTCGGTCACTTCGATTAATCAAAATGATCTTCGACTCAAGGAATTATTTTCTTCGACTTAAAAGTGAATTTTCTGGGGGCACCTAATAAGCTCTATTCCACCATTCAGGAATATTGATAGAGGAAGAAACCTTTTACCTGGATCAAGAGACGTCCTCTTTAAATTTAAATTTAGAGTACAAGCCAGCATAATTTGAAAAATGTGGGGTGAATTTTAATTATAGCCACTGTACGACGCCGGAGGATTGCCTATTTACACGCGATCCATATGTCGATCCATCGCTCGACGCGTCCGTCGGCGGACCGTCGCCGCGTCGCGTCTCAAATCCATCCGGGTTGTCTCTAGCTACCACTGGGTCCCGGCTAGACGCACGACCGGCCCGTTTCCTAATTCTTGTCACTTGAGAATTTCTGAGAAATCACGCGACAAGCGTGACAGTCTTATCTAGATCTTGGACGCAATTGGCCTCGAGCTCTCCTCTGGTACTAGTCTCTTACACCGTCTTCCCGGGCCCGCTTCTGAATTCGAATCCGATTCCTGCTGTAACGCATATATCTGTTACCCACAAGTCCGTCCTACATCTTGTGCTTTTGTAATCGCCACATCTGTTTACAGTGTCTGATACCCGGGACATCACAGAGTTTGCCAAAGAGGTCCTTGAAGCACAAGTCACGGCGCACGATCGATACATCGCCGCCCGCAGCGAGACCCGCTCGTTCCCCACATTAGTTGAGTGTTGTGCGGAACTTCTCGATGCTATCCACATCGATGAACTCGCGATGGTCGGCCCCGCCGTGGCTACCGTTGTCGGATCTCACCTTTGGGAATGGGATCGGATCCCTTACTCGATACTGTGTAAGGCTTTGACTGGGCTGAACATGGATCGCGATGGCGACAAATTGGACGAGTGGTGAGCCTTACATTATTTAAATGCAACAATCCTGAATTTCGTTCAATATATCGGCAGGGTGCTGCGCAACGAGAAGTGGCTTCGAGAGGGCAATCACACCTCTTGGCAGAAGGGGCTGGTCCGACTTGAGGACGCCCCAATTGTTTTCCCGCAATCTGGTCTCTCCGACACTGGTGACCGTACCATCATGCGCTCCGACATGGTTAGTAGTCCAAACTTTCAGGTTCTCAGCAACTGTCGAGAGCCCAGCACAACAATCACTGGATCTACCGACGCCTTCAAACACGCTTTCCGCCAAATGTCCGACGGGCTGCTGGAGAATCTGGATTGGAGCAACGTTTGCGTTGCAGGAGGGATCGTCCTAGGGACTCTCCTGCGTCCTCATAACGTCTACGCCGACTCGGACCTATGGGAAACCTCTGACATAGACATCTACATCTATGGATTGAGTGCCACAGAGGCCACCGCCAAAATTCAGTCCATCTACATGACTTGTCGCGATAATATTCAACCCGGCCAGACCACTCTTGTTGTCCGGAATTCCAAAACTATTACCTTGTATTCCGAGTGGCCAACGCGAAGAGTTCAGTTTGTCCTCAAATTGGTGGATTCCCCAAAGGAGGTCCTGCTCAACTTCGACTTGGACATTTGTGCTATGGGGTGGGACGGAAGCAATGTATGGATGCTTCCACGAGCTGCGCGGGCTTTAGAAAGTCTGTTCATCATCATACAGGTATATGGATACTGATCTGTTTGACAGCGGGACTGAATGTGTTCACCATGAATCTTATTCATGGCCATTATCTCTCTGCACGTCGGGCTAGCCAACCCCAGCGGTGAGCATTCTGACCTCGTCTTGGGTACAATCATTTACTGGACGTTTGAAGTTTGTTCAAGTATGCCCACAAGGTGAATCACCATCTCTGACTGCATGATGCGTTTCATAAGATATCGCGTAGGGCTATGGGCTTCGATTCTTGCCTTCTTACCTCTCTTCTTTGCTGCCGTCTGCCGAAAGCATCCCAGGAAGTCCCTCAGAAGAAGATGCTCTCTCTCAACTCAGCCACCTGGCAGACGCTGCTCGCACATGGGCTACGGACAAGCATGAAGAACTAAAATTGATACGTGGTGAGGAATACACCCTCCATTTCTCTGACTTGGGGGGTGTCTTCCCCCATCGAGGTTGCTTCGCAACATTCTCCACGTTCATGCGCTCTGTGGCCTATTGGGAGATTGCGAAGCGTGAATCTGAAAGGTAGATCCTTATAGAGTTATCTCACTGCCCTGACTGACCCTGTCTCAAGTGGCAGTCCGCTCGGGAATTTCATTCATGACACATATAAAGATGAGGTATGCTCAGGAATTGTATTCCACATACACGTACTGACCAGCCCCAGTATGATGAGGATGACACAAGCCCCACCGGCCAACCAGTGCCTGGGTAATTACCTTTCATACAGCCTCTCGGATATAACCTCACAACATCTGTAGCTATGGGTTCAATCCCAGATTCCAACCGGACGGGTTGAGGACCCACATTACTAAGTCAAACCGGAGGGAAGTGCGGCGTTGGCTTCGAACGGACTCGACAGGACGCCTGGAAGACCAACACGGTGTCAAACATGAGGAGGAGCTCGATGACGCCCAGCGTGTCACTTTTGCGCCCCGCATAGAGGTGTTGCTGGATAATGCCCATGACATCAAAATTCCCCTGCTCCTGCCGACCAGTTTTGCTGTTTATGCCAACGAAATCGTCAATCACATGCCGGAACCGGAATCTGGAAATTCGACCATCCTCAAGTTGGCAATCCCTGGAACCTCCCGCCCAGTGGAACTTGTTGACGGCTTCAGCCAAGAAGGCCTTTACTTTTGGACGGTGCCATCCCATCTTATGTGGCAGCAGAAAGATAGAAGAATCGACGAGTGAGTGCCCCCATTTTTGAGTCCACGGGGCAAGCTTGTTTATTCACGATCGTATTACTGTAGGCTATTTGAAGTCCTGTACGCGTTTCGCAGGGCGAATGACCCCATTCCGAGCACCGCAGCCTTGCAGGTGCAACGGGTTGTGGAAGAGTTGTCGAGGCGGACCGCCACCATGGGTGAAAGTGAACAAGCATTCTCTCGATGGGTCATCAGTCAGGAGACTTAGTGGTACACAAACAATCATGTATTCTATTCATTTTGTTATATATCTGGGGGAAGCCTCACCAACTGTGTTTGGGCATCTTCCACTGTCCCCTAGTTTCATGGATGGGAGACGAAAAGCGGCGTGAATTGTTGTGCTCCGGTTCTTCTCTGCATAGAAATACCTGGGCCCGGCTCTGCATAGTAGCTCAGCAAGCTCGTCTCTTCAGAATTTAGGCCTGCCCATCACCCAGTATTGTCGACTGGGACTGGAACGTAGGATCGAAGAAGGATCGATTATTTGTAAAAAGGTATTGTTCGCGATCGGTACACTGTGGTATCCCAGTTGTTAACTGCAAACCCCGTCAGCCATACCCGCCTCCGATTTTACCTGTAGGCCCCATAAGCCACCCCCGCAGCCGTTTCTTCCTGCCAGCCAATTCTTCCTGCCCGCTGACCTATTGGGACCTTGCAGGCGTTTCTAACTGCGCGCCCTGGCACGAAGCCGAAAAAAAAGAAATGCCGGATGACCCCCCAAAAAAAACCTCACATGACGCTACAGTATCTTTCCGGGCAGCGTCTTAGCAGTGGACCTCTTGTGTAGAATCGCTCAGTCAATTAGAATCACTCAGGCGATAGGAAACCGTTGCATTGATCATTGGTAGTGGTATCTAATCAGAGAACCAAAAACTCTGGACGGCTCAAGACCTCTCCTCAGTTCATGACAACTGGACAATTAAAAGGAGTCGCCATCAATCATATGATACCTGGGCAAGAGGGAAAGGGGCCTACCGCGACGCGTACGGGGATATCGTTCTCGGCGGCCTGATTATAATTAAGGTCAGAAGCAGCGCCGTCCGAGCCGGAAACACGGCGCCGCTTGTATTGGGCCCCAGCGGACGAGGGTCCCATGGCCGGGGCCTGAATGTCTGCAAGCTTCTCGTCCACAGTGGCCGGCTGGCGTTTCAGTGTATTGATTTTGCTTTCGGCGGCCACTTTGTCTGCGCCATTCACCGGATACGTGAACTCGCGACGCGCGCTATATTCATCGTTGACGAAGCGGGCCAGCAGCATATTGCACCTGTTTTCCTCTTCGGCGGCGACAACAGCCGCCAGCATCGAATCAATGGCATCGGCGCCGGCGACAGCGGAGTGTGCGGAGGGTTTATTTGTGCCACCATTGAACCTATAAAGGAGGGTCGGGGGGCTGAGGTTGAATATGGAGCCAAGGTTATGCTGGAATTCATCGATGCAATGGAGAATCTGGGCAGTCGCAGCCCAATCGAGCATGGTGTAGATAACGAAGTCGGGTTCAGCGGGAACCGTACGTGTCTCAACGAGCGTGGATTTGCCATTGCGCCCGAAGCTGGCGAACCAACTACGGCAGGCGCCGAAGGCCCCGGTGTCTTCGTTGGAGAGGAAGCCGCCGACAATGATCTCGAACGGTGCATGAGCTTCAATCTGGCGGCCGCCGGGTCTCACGTCGAGGCGGGGGAAACCGTCCAAGTATAAACTACCCTTGTTGAGAAGGTAGTCGAGTTCCATTGGTTTGGCGAGGGCAAGCATCGCGTGCTTGCTGCTGCCGAGGCGATATCCGTCCATGGTCTGGAAGCCAGCCAAGTCAGCTCCAACACGGAGTTCACTAATCACCTGGGCGTCGACAGCAAAATCCTTCCTACTCTGGAATACATCGTTAACGCGCACCCACATCCTCTTATCACGCGCGACATCGGCTTGTGGAGCCCAGCACACCTCCCAGAACGGGCTCTCATCCTGAATTGCGGTGGCCCAAAGTTGAAGGAGGTCCACTCGAGGTTCACCGTTCTCAGGACCGTGGACAGGGTCGAGGCGGACGGTGCAACTCGTCGAGTAACCTCCTTTTGAAGCGACGGACGCAGTCAAAAGGAGGGTGTGCTTGAGATCGCCCGACGCCAATGTCCGTATGTGGGCGATACGTTGATTGAGTTTTTTGAGGGCCCCGTCTCTGGGGTCCTCGGGAATGTAAATGCCGCGCACGAGGAGCCAATCGCCCAGGGGGTGTGGGCTTGATAAGAGGGAGGTATCAAAGGGCACTACTTCAGGTTGGAGCGTAGCTGGACGGCGGCCGCGAAAGGAGGACAAGGCAGGGTTGGCCATAACGCGAGGCGAACGTCTGAAGTTGGTCTGAAGCCAAAGTCAGTGTCAAGTCAGTGTATAGATCGATGCTGATCGATGTGTGATCGATTGGCATATCTTATCTCTGAATGCTGTACAGTGAGTTTGTACATGTACATGTGTGGCGCAATAACCTGATAACCTGCAATAACCCATATTACTGCAATAACCTACGACTTTGATTTTCTATCTGCTCCACTCACGAACTCGACTTCTACAGAATGGAACCGGCTCCTCAAGAATTATGCTCCAATTGCCAGCGCCAAGCTGCCGATGACGCCCGTGCCGTGGCACCGTTTGTGTCTTCGCTGGACCAGGCAACTGTTGAAAACCTGCGGGCCAGGCTTCCCAGCTTTGCCTGGGAGCTTGATGAGACCACTAATGTTCCGCATTGTAAAGGCGAGGGTTGCCTCGAAACGGAGCAATTGGGCGGCGACGACGATGCTTCCCGTTGTTATGCATCCAAGCCGTACCAGCGCCATCTGAGAGCCGCTATGGCCGGATTCCACTCCATTGGACCATATCTAGCTCTCCAGTATCAGCTCACTCAGCAAAGCACGTACCACGTACCCGTACCCCACCTTGTCCTCGAGGACTCCGATGATGAGGACGAGGGCATGGTTCCCCGTCCCGCCTCCCCGACGTCGGGTGCCAGGCGTCCCGTTCACTCCCTCCGGACCAACGACGAGGCTCCGGATCCGAGCCTGATGGAGCATATGCAACGCCTGCGTCAGCAGCAGTCTGCCCGGGGTCGTCTGGTGATAAGTCATTTCCTGCATTCAGATGATGCGGCACGCAACAGAAATCGAGGTGTTGAAATCACACTGCAAGCCCACATCCAGCGCGCAACGCTTGAGTCTGCTGAACTGGATGATTGCATAGTTGCGCTCCAGCGAACACGGGATCTTGGGCGCGATGAACTTCGAGAGATGCAGCAGACCCTTGATGCCCGCGACAGTCAGCTTCCACACAAGCCTGCGTATGCAAGGAAACCCCATGTGTGTGATGTAACCCATCACTTCTTTTCGCAAAGAACTGACCTCCCATTAGGGTGATGACGCCGGTCCTTCAACCTCCCCAGTCCCCCTGACCCCTCTGGAACCTTTCGGGGACTTGTCGTTTACCGGACTAACCAGACTTTCCCCGGCTCAGCTTGAAAAGCTCCGAAAGAGATTGAAAAGCATGAAAATGCCGGCCTGCGATCAATCCCCGGAAGTGTTTGCTCGCTGGATGCAGGTTGGCCGAGTCAACCGTATAAAAGGTGTTCCCATATGTGGACCGGATTGGGGTCGTAGATTTGCGTGATGTTCGTGGGCGCAACTGCATCGTGCCCCGCGTCCCGGTAAAGACCCGGTTCGGCGAGGATATACGCCACCACACAACCTGTCTCCTTGCTGTCCTGAGGGTCCCTAGCGAGACCCCGGGCATACTCAAAAAGTCTTGGCAGCTGGGTATCTCCGTGGCTCAGAAAATCCGGTTTTCTTGTGACTTTGAGAAGGGGCAAGAACCTACAGGACGATGAAGTCGTACAGGTATTGGCAAATCAGGGGTTGAGCCAGGAAAGCAGCGGATGACGCATGGCAGTTTGCTGTGAAACTGTTGGAGGCTCTCCCCAAGACGTTGGATCCCAATCATGACGGCCACAGAGAGGCCACTGCTTTGTTGGAGCTAGTGAAAAAGGATTCCGAACTTGAAGGGTCCCCTCCGGGATTGTACGCCGCTGAACTTGACCAGCTCCAGCAATTTCAAGGTTTGGCGGGTTGATGGAAGTATGGCAGGGAGGGATATGAGAACACGCATTCAGCTGGAATGGAGATCCCGGACACTAATAAAGCTCGGAGTCCTTTTTCGGAATATGGCGCATACAAATCATGCATTTTTTTCACGTTGAATATAGGCGAGTAGGTACACAGAGTTGTAGAGGAATTTATCTAAATAATCAACTGATGCAAGTGAAGTGGTCGTCAAGTGCGGCACGAATGCCGGGAGGTTCACCAGTCCTGGTTAAAGTATCTTGTGCAC